>CM048751.1:81495568-81678068 GCA_026315105.1 Locusta migratoria
GTGGCTGGAGCGCCTCAGCCCCTCGGCCACCGCGGCCGGCAAATGAATAATTAAAACACTTTCCTTCCTAATAACGAAGAAGTGAAAACTAGAAATATCTGAGCTCTAATGGGATTGCAGTGACTTCGACATAATCGAAAAACACGCTACAAACACACACATATGTTCAAATGTTTGTATAGCTTATGGGACTTAACTACGGGGTCATCAATCCCTAAACTTACAAACTACTTCTGAACTAGCTATTACTAAGGACGGCACAAATATCCATGACCGAGGGGGATTCGAACCCCCGACCGAAGTGGTGGCCGTGTAGACCATGACCGGCGCGCCGCAGACCGCTTGGCCACCACGGCCGGCTCAAGAAGAATATTGTAATTCCAATTCCAAAGAAAGCAAGTGCGGACAAATGTGAAAATTACACAACTATAAATTTAATAAGTCATGGCTGCAACATACTAACATGAATTATTTCCAGAAGAATGGAAATAATTATGGAATCCGCCCTTGGGGAAGATCAGTTTGGATTTAGGAGAAATGCAGGAATACAGGAGACAATACTCACATTACCACTTATCTTAGAAGATAGGCTAAGGAAAGGCAAATCTATGTTTTTTGCGTTTGTAGGTTTGGAGAAAACTTTTGACAATGTCGACTGGAATAAACTCTTTCAAATTCTGAAGGTAGCAGGGGTAAAATATAGGGAGCGAAGAGTGATATTCAACGTATACAAAAACCAGTGAGTTCTATGGCTGACAGAGAGGTTTGAGAAACGGACAACATCCGCCTATCCCTCTGATTATACCGTATGCAATCGGTAAAATAAATGTATGAACACTGACTCCTATATGACATGTTTCCACCTCATCAATTCACCAATGACGACAAGCTGAAAGAAACTGTTTCCAACTGGTTGAAGACACAGGAGGTAGATTTCTATGAAGAAGGTATACAAAACATGATGCCACGCTATGACAAATGCCTGAAAAATTTCGGCAGTTATGTGGAAAAGTAGTTTCGGAGTTATAAAATTTTGTGCAAGAAAAATTTCTTTTGTATCTGTGTACAATTTCTTTATTACCCAACGGAACAAACTTTCTGGACGCGCCTCGTATGTGAAAGCCAATCTAAGCGTTGCGCTCGACGCCATAATGAAACCGAGTATGTTCAAATGTTTGTTAAGCTTAAGGGACTTAACTACGGGGTCATCAGTCCCTAAACTTACAAAATACTTATGAACTAGCTAACACTAAGGACGGCACAAATATCCATTCCCGAGGGGGGTTGAACCCCCGACCGTAGTGGCCGTGCAGACCGTGACTGGAGCGCTTCAGTTCCCTCGGCCACCGCGGCCGGCAAAGGAATAATTAAAACACTTTCCTTCCTAATAACGAAGAAGTGAAAACGAGAAATATCTGATCTCTTATGGGATTGCACTGACTTCGAAATAATCGAAAAACACGCTACAAACACACACATATTACGTGATAGCTACCCCCCCCCCCCCCACTCTATCTCAGACCTTTCTACGCATGCGAAAATTATCAGCTTGACCGCGCCAGAAATATTTTATTCGGGTAGCGTCCGGTTGCTTGCGGCAACTGCTGGAACACCAAATAGCCATACTCCAAGTAGCCAGAAGCGGGAAAAGGCGTTGCTGGAACACAATTTTACTGTTGCGCATGCGCGTCAAGCAGTCTGGCAGCTGCTGGAACGAACCTATGGCGTCGCCTTCCTCCGACCTTCGAACTGACTTACCCAGCCAGTTATACAGGGGGACCTACAGTTTAACGTGGGTTCGGAACCACGATGCTACACGGTATTTTTCACATGAGCAATACTGCCAGAGGTGAGAGAAGTAGAAAGTGACAGATAAAAATCCTAGTACCTGGCGGGATCGAACCCGCGACCTTTTTGATTTGTAGTTTGGCACTCTACCACTGTGCAACTCTTTTTTTAGTAGGATTAGTTACTCAACATTTTTACTTTCCTGAATGGCAACTGAAACTTGATGTCTAATTATTACGAGTTACAACGTGCCCCTCGGATGCACAGTGGTAGAGTGCCAGACTAAAAATTCAAAAGGTCGCGGGTTCGATCCCCGCCAGGTCCTAGGATTTTTATCTGTCATTTTCCACTTCGTTCACCTCTGGCAGTGTTGCCCATGTGAAAAATACCGAGTAGCACCGTGGTTCGGACCCACGTTAATCTGTACGTCCCCCTATAACTGGTTGGGTAAGTCAGTTCGAAGGTCGGAGGAAGGCAACGGCATACCACCTCCAAACAGGACCATGCCTAGTAAAGCACTGTGGTGTTCAAACCAATCTTCGGATTGTTGACTGCTTTACCTTACGCTATAGGTACTCTTAGACAAAAAACAAAAGGTGTCCTCATACGACATTAAGCTCTTATACAAAAAGTATCACATAACATTCACAAGCTTTAAGATCTTGATCACATTCGCAGCTTGTATGGCCGGTCTTGCCACAGTTGTAACAGCTCTTCCCACCGGATCCATCGGGGCAGTTCCGAGCGACGTGCCCGGTTCGGTTGCAGTTGTAGCAGGAAAGTCTTGATCGGCCGTAATCATTGGATTCTGGACATTCCCGGGCAATATGCCCCGTCTTATTGCAGTTGTAGCATGTGGGGCCTCCACCCATGTTCTGCTGGCAATCTCTTGAGATGTGACCAACTCCATTTGCACCGATAGCACCGATCTTGCTCTTCACGGCAAACGCGGGCAAAATGTCCACAGCCGTTACATTTATAAAGCCCTTTTTAAACGATGAACGAAGGTGAACAATATAGATAATAGTCTACTGAAGCGGTCCTAGCGTACTAGCCCTGAACTACAAACTCAAGCAAGATCTTGTGGCAGCGTGTTTAGACATAAACGTAATCGAACATAATACCCGATGTTGAAAGTGAGGTTATAAAAGCCGATTTGTTATGTAGGAAGTCATAGTTTAATACTGGAATTGAGGAAACAACGCTAAATGTTAGTGACGGCCAAAGAAAACCTTGCAATCGATGATTTTGGTCAACTTAGTGTGGTAAAGTTCTGGGTAGTGAAACAACATTTCAAAACATTCACATCTATTTTCACGCCAAAAAAATAAACTTATGAACACATCAAGCAATATTTATAAGGGCGTAAATAGACCTTCTTTACTTTATCTACTACGATTTGCCCAATGACATTGTTAACAACGTCATGCACAACTGAATTTTTGTCTTTCATTTGGACTGACTTTTTCATTTAAAATGCTATTCAATGAAAATTGCATCATCAAATTACAATCTAATTCAAATAAACAATTGGCTTCAGTTTTTTCTGTTACGATATTGCAAATCATAAACCATTTTTCGGTTTCAGATGTACGACCTCACTTTTCGGTGGACAATAATTGAGATAAATATGTAAGTCGTCATGAAACATTTGCAATTTACCGCTAAACCAAAGTATAATAATAAACTAAAGAGTAATAAGACAGGTTTGCGTGCAAACCGTGTAATTGTCGACTACAGTATGAAAATCGTGCGACGAAAATAGGTTAACTTACGATGTCAGCAGACGACCGTTCAATCAAAACAATCTTCTTGAGAAAGCTTAACGTGACGTTGACGTTAGGTGACGGTCTGGTGACGGACAATGTGAATGCCGTCATTAGAAATACGTTTTGTAATACATTCTGATCATAAACTTCGACATAACGCAAAATTTACGTAAATACGAAGGAAAATGGCGGACTAATTGGAGCGGCGACTGCAACAGACAGCTGCTAGCTCGCGAATGCGCAGTGAACCCACTAGTACCGAATTTAGAACTCGTCCCATTTCTTTATCGCTATAATTATCGCGCTTTTGATACTAGCGCGATCATACTAGTGCAGCCGTTCAAACGACTGACGGCCGCCATTAACGCAACTTGTTAGCAATCTATTACAAGTTCCTTGATCGTTTACAACGGGCTTAACACTTCGGATCAGCTCGCCCACCGCCGCCTCCTCCACCGCGGCTAAATCCACTTCCTTGTGGGCACTCGCTTGCAAAGTGTCCTGTACGGTTGCATTTGTAGCACACGCTGGAACTCATAATAATATATTACTGCAGGACAGAACACTACCACACCACACCTGCCTCTCACACACCACGTGGGAAAGTGAATACAACCGAGGTGCACTTACGGTAGTAACCCTAAAAGTGGGCCTTTGCGATCGTCTTTTGACAGCTCGAAATTTAAACGAAAATAACGGCTTAACTATTCATCTGAGTCGAAAATTGAATAACCAAATTTGTAGAGGAGAAAATTTTCTACAACTTTGCTCTCTTACGTCTTTTTTTTCTAATCTCATAGCGTTTCAGAGATATTTGCAAAAATAACGGCGATTTTGGGATGTCTGTACGTAACGTGTTCTCTGTTTTTAAGACGAACCATTCAACAGATTAGCACCAAATTTTACAGGCCGCCAGAGACCAGTACCTCCCTTTTTCAAATTTTTCGTACAAAAAATACGGTAGTAATACAAAAAAAAGCCGTTTGTAATGTAATTGTAATTGCAAACGAACCGTTCATCTGACACGAAAATTGAATAACCAAATTTTTAGAGAAGGAAATTCCCTACAACTTTGTTCCCTTATGTTTTTTTTCATATCTCTTACCGTTTGATAGATATTTGCAAAAATACCGGAGATTGCATTGAATTAACGAAAACAAGGCGTTCGGAAATGTCACGTGACCCCTCCTCCGGCCCCTCCCCTTCTCGTCCCATTTCTCCCTTTTTATTTTTCATTTGTCAATCTTCCTACAGCTCTCTCAGTTCATAGCCACCTCTCCCTGTAGTCTGGAGGACGGTGGTTCAAATCCGCCTCCACCCGTTCTGATTTCGACTTCCTGTTTCTTTCGTAAAATACCTAGATAGTTCCTTTGAACGGACATGCCCGATTTCCTTCCGCATCCTCACCCAAACAATCTACATAAATACTCTGCAAGATACACTGAAGTGCATGGCAGAGGATTCAACCAACCACTTTTTTATATTTCTCTACAGTTCCATTCTCTAATAGCTCGCGGAATGAAGAACATCTAAACCTTTCTGTTTTCGATCTGATTTCTCTTATTTTATTACAATGATGACTTTACATTTATCATTATTAAGAGCCAATTGACAACTTTTGCACAATGCAGATATAGAAATCATTTTGCTGTTGCTTTTGATTTTCTGGCGACTATACTAACATAAATGATAGCATCATCCGTGAACAATCTAAGGGAGCAACTCAGAGTGTCTGGTATATCGTTTATAATAATAAGGTGCAGTAGGGGTCCTGTAACACTTCCCTGGGGAACGCCAGATGTCACTTCTGTGCTGCTCGATGACTTACCGTCAGTTGCAACGTACTGTATCTTTTCTGCCAGGAAATCGTGAACACAGTCGCAGTTTGATTAGAAGACGCGTGAGCTCCAACTCTAATGACCAAGCTGTCAACGGGACGTTAAACCGTAAGCGTCCTTCCTTCCTTCTCTTCCTCTCGCGTATCATAAAAATTACACTCATATACCAACTTTCAAGGAGATAGATGAAATCATATGGAATTCTGATGAAGGTAGCCTGCACCACGCACCAGTCTAAATTACGTGTGGACAGTGATCTTACTTTTACTTTAAAGTTCAAGTGTACAAGGTGTCATATAGATTGGAATAAAATTGAAGATTGGTTCTCGAATTCAGTTACAAAGCACCCTCTGTTATGCACCTCTCGTCTTGAAGGGCGAGTGCTCAAAAATTTCTTCAAGATCGAAATAAAACTCTCGATTTGTATGAATTACAAACTAGTGGACGTCCTTACATTCATATTTCAAGTATTGTGTCTATTTGTGTGCCTGCCGCGGTGGCCGAGGGGACTGAGGCGCTCCACTCACGGTCTGCACGGCCACTACGGTCAGGGGTTCGAATCCCCCCTCGGGCATGGATATTTGTGCCGTCCTTAGTATAAGGTAGTTGATAAGTAGTATGTAAGTTTAGGGACTGATGACCCCGTAGTTAAGTCCCATAAGCTTAACAAACATTTGAACATTTTGTCAGTTTGTGTGTATTACCTAAATATCTGCAATTTAGTTCCAATATTGTTGCGTTGAAATGGGAGCAGGCTTGACTTCGAAGACAACTGAACACAGCACTTTACTCAAATCACGTTTATAGCGAACTTAACATACACGTAGCAGTGACTGACTCTCGGGCAGAGTGCTCTGCTATTTATACACATACAGAATGTACCAGAAATTAGAAGAACAGTTAACATAAAAAACAAGTCGAATTTACAAGTGAACATAAGAAAGATGTAGAAACTGCTGGAATTGTTAATTACAAAGAAATAATTTTTTGCCGATGGGCGGGATTGAACCGGCGACCTTTAGCACCATAATCGGTGACGCTATCCCCTGCGTCACACCGGCTATCAGTGTACGTGGTGTCTTGCGGCAATATTGATGAAATATTTCTCACTTCATCATAAAAAATGATGAAGTCACACTGTATGTATAAAATTTTTTATGGCTTATAGTGTCGGGTACTTTACTTAAGCAGTCGACAATATCTAAAACGTTAATCTGATCATGATGAAATTTCACACAATTGATCTTTTTGAGGAAATACCATATAATGCATAGCGAAGGGTACTTTCCTTACAAACTAAATCCTTAACTAACGGTTTTATTCCAATCATGAAGAACGTTTGCACACTTCACCTTATATATTTTTTACTTAAATACTATCGGAAATGTCCGAGAGACTAGAGACCGTACATAAAATAGCTGTAAGCTTTATTTACAGGAAACATGTTTCCAATATATCCACTACTTATTACCCCACTTTGTAAAGTATGTTTTCAGTCATTTGATTGCCGTTCACCCAAGTTTATTTATTTGTGGAGAAAATTGTTTCCAATTATTTCAAAGCCAATTATGAATAAGAAAGGCGAGAAAGAGAAGAAAGGAGAGAGGGTCAGACAGACAGACAGAGAGAGAGAGAGAGAGAGAGAGAGAGAGAGAGAGAGAGAGAGAGGTAGAGAGAGTGAGAGAGAGAGACAAACACACGAAGCACTCTGCGGAGCAATTTGCCGTTGTGTAACAAGGCAGAGCGACTTCTGTTGCAAAATCGTGTCGGTTTTCACATAAGGAGTTTATGAAGTGAATTAAAGTTGAATTCTCACGGGCAGCGGGGCCGAGGATCCTATGTCCCTAACTGACCGAGACTCGTCCATTCCTTCCCACGTTCAACAAAGAAAGGTTAACGGTCGTTTATCACATTACTGTTTCACCCTTCCTAATATGACTTATGGCTAGGAAAGGCTAGTTGGAGGAGGAGACGGACAGAAAGTAGAGGATGGACACGGACAGAGAGAGGTTAAATGAGGGACAGAGAGAGGGGAGAGGAGGACAATGAGGACACACAGGTGAAAAGAGATGTAAAGAGGGAAAGGGAGACGGGGGAGAAGCAGATTATCAGAGAGAAGGTAGATGAGGAGACGAAAAGAGAGAGAAAGTGAGAGGGGAGGGGAGGAGACGAACAGAGATAGAGAAGAAACCAGAAGGTGATCACAAAGAAAAGGGAGGGAGAGATGTACAATTAAAGACTGTAATGAATAACTACCCGAGCGAGACTGGGTTTTTAGCTACTATAGAATAAATGCATATCCTGGCAACGCCGGAAATTAGTTAGTTATATGTAAGAAAGAAATTGGGTTCAGATATATTAGGTTGGTTCATGTGTTCATATTGTTATCGTTTAGCATGTTGGTATACCACTTTCTACGGATTTATTAATCAGTTTTTATTTATTTGCACTTCAGTGTTGCTATTATTATTTTTACATTGTCATTTGGAAAGTTGTAAGTGGAATTGAGGACGTTAGAAAATGATGTGACAAATGGAAAAGTGGGACCATTTCGCACGTATTCTTCTGTTTGAGTTCAACAGAGAAGTGATCGTAGCACAAGTAGCCAAAAATTATTTGCATCGTTATGGGAATAAAGCCAATGGACAGAGAACAGGAAGGAAACGCTTTTATCGTATTAAGAAGTATCATTTGATAGTACTAGCTCACCACGCTGGGGAAGACGAAGGCTATGAATCGATTGTGTGGAAGCCGTATGTTCATGAATGTAATTCTGAGAAATATTCGCCTTCTGTTATGTTGCGATAGGAGCAGTTTTCATTCTGTTGTGATATGTGCATCCCAGACACCATGTATTAAGCCATATAGTCGAGTTATTCACAAAATATTCACAGTGACTACAGACTCTTTATTAACTGACGATAATTACATTCATATGGCGCTTCGTCACAAATATACTCCTGGCTATTAAAATTGCTACACCACGAAGATAACGTGCTACAGACGCGAAATTTAACCGACAGGAAGAAGATTCTGTGATATTCAAATGATTAGCTTTTCAGAGCATTCACACAACGTGCCAGGCACTTAAATGTGATTTGCAGAGTATCCCATGTAGATGTAGATGTAGATGAACGTCCGCGCCGGTGGCGACACCTACAACTTGCTGACATGAGGAAAATTTCCAACCCATTTCTCATACACAGGTAGCAGTTGACCGGCGTTGCCTGATAGAACGTTGTTGTGATGCCTCGTGTAAGGGGGAGCAATGCCTACCATCACTTTTCAGACTTTTATAAAGTTGTAGCCTATCGCGATTGCGGTTTATCGTATCGCGACATTGCTGCTCGCGCTGATCGCGATCCAATGACTATTAGCAGAATATGGAATCGGTGGGTTCAGGAAGACAATACGGAACGCCGTGCTGGATCCCAACGGCCTCTATCACTAGCAATCGAGATGACAGGCATCATATCCGCATGATTGTAACGGATCGTGCAGCCAAGTCTCGATCCCTGAATCAACAGATGGGGACGTTTGCAAGACAACAACCATCTGCACGAACAGTTCGACGACGTTTGCAGCAACATGGACTATCTGTTCGGAGACCATGGTTGCCGTTACCCTTGACGCTGCATCACAGAGAGGAGCGCCTGTGATGGTGAACTCAACGACGAACCTGGTTGCACGAATGGCAAAACGTCATTTTTCGTATGAATCCAGGTTCTGTTTACAGCATCATGGTGGTCGCATCCGTCTTTGGCGACGTTACGGAGAACACACATTGGAAGCGTGGATTCGTCACCGCCATACTGGCGTATCACCCGGCGTGAGGGTATGGGGTGCCACTGGTTATACTTCAAATGTTCAAATGTTTGTTAAGCTTATGGGACTTAACTACGGGGTCATCAGTCCCTAAACCTACAAACTACTTATCAACTACCTTACACGAAGGACGGCACAAATATACATGCCCGAGGGGGGATTCGAACCCCCGACCGTAGTGGTCGTGCAGACCGTGACTGGAGCGCCTCAGTCTCCTCGGCCACCGCGGATGGCTGGTTATACTTCTCGGGCACCTGTTGTTCACATCGACGGCACTTTGAATAGTGGCCGTTACATTTCAGATGTGTTACGACCTGTGGCTCTACCCTTCATTCGATCCCTGCCAAACCCTACATTTCAGCAGGATAATGCACGACCGCATGTTGCAGGTCCTGTACAGGCCTTTCTAGATACGGAAAATGTTCGACTGCTGCCCTGGCCAGCACATCCTCCAGATCTCTCACCTACTGAAAACGTCTGGTCAATGGTGCCCGAGCAACTGCCTCGTCACAATACGCTAGTCACTACTCTCGACGAACTGTGGTATCGTGTCGAAGCCGCATGGGCATCTGTACCTGTACACGCCATCCAAGCTCTGTCTGACTCAATGCACAGGCGTATCAAGGCCGTTATTGCGGCCAGAGGTGGTTGTTCTGGTTCCTGATTCCTCAGGATCTATGCACCCAAATTGCGTCAAAGTGTACTCACATGTCAGTCCTAGTGTAATATATTTGTCCAATGAATACCCGTTTATTATCTGAATTTCTTCTTGGAGTAGCAATTTTAATGTCCAGTAGTGTATTTCAGTTCGTAATCTTAAATCCAAGCACTTGACGAACCGCCGCTACATCTGCATAAAATAAAAGGAGCTGAGCCGTGTGAGTGCAGCTACCGCAGTGCAGCTGGCTGGCGTGGGCGCCAGAGTGGCGGACACAGGCCTGCACTCCGGACACGCGCGCCTGCTGCCCCTCGTAAGCCGGCTGCTATTAAGGGCGAGCACTTGCACGGCGCGAACGTGAACATGAACGTCAGCCAAGCCAGCGTGCTGAAGGCGGCGGTTCTCCGCTGAAGAGGCGCCGACACGCGATACCTGGCTCCATTGTGTCGATACAACCCACCGACGTAGCTCCGTCAAAGACCGACCCTTAACAGAAAATTCTGTCTTTTTAATCGGAGTCAAACACAGACACAGTGTTTTACAGTGTAAACGAGTCGAAACTGGTGGAATCCGACCTTGAGGAAGATCAGTTTGAATTTAGGAGAAATGTAGGAACACGCAATACTCACATTTCTGAGAAATTTCTGAGAATGGGCTTCTGGAAAATTTAATTGACCGTGCGCGAATGGTCATGCCGTGTAAGGTGCCTTGCCACGGATTGCGCTGTCTCTCTTGTCGAAGGTTTGAGTCCTACCTCAGGCATATGTGTGTTTGGGGGGTGTGGGGCGTGTTTGGCTTAGCATAGGTTTACTTAGTTTTTAAATCTAAGGCCAATGACCCAAACAGTTTGGTCCCTCGAGTTACAAATATTTAAATGTTTAATTAGAACCCATAATCGCATGAAAGAATAAGGAGGTTCTTCGTACAATCTGCAAAGAGAGACACATATGGGCAACACTAACAAGGATAAGGCGTAGTGTAATAGGACATGTGCCACAACATCAGAAAATAACCATCGTGGTACTAGGAATATAATAGCTGTAAATACTAAAATCTGAAGGGGGTAAATAAAAAGTAATACTATAAAATTAAGTTTTGACCCAAAAGAGGAGATTAACAATTTCTCTCCGTGAAAACGACATGTTTCTCCTTTACGTAGCTTGCGTAATGTTGTAAACAGCTAAACAACAGGTTGATCTTCGAAATACAGTTTTATTGGAAATAATTTAATTAAAATCGAGGCACCGTAACGGCACACTGCTTGTAAGAGCTCCCCTCTCACTTTGGATGTACTCCATTTTAATTTATTCACTTCGGGTTAGTTCAGCCTTACAGGTTCTCAAAAGTTTTACTCTGGGTACCTGCGTTTGACGTGGTGGAAAAATCGTTTTCCGCTACCTCTTGTTCCTTACTAAACTTTTATTTCGTTCACTCATTTGCAAGTGTTTTTGTGGAACAAAATTCAGACTGTAATCTATACTTCAGTGTACTTCCATTTTGATAATTAAATTGTCATTTTGTACGCTTTTATTAATAAGAGATAAATGATATGCTATACTTGGACAGTATAACTTACTTAAGAACAATAAACTAACATTAATACATCAAACTCGATTTCAATATAAGGTAGAATTTTTGAAACGCTGGCTTTGTTTCTCCCTTATTCGTTCCGGTTAGAATCATCTACGGCTCATATTTCAGACGGTGTGACATCATACAAACTGAAATTTACCAAGAAACTGGCACATCACGCGATAGTGTTCCACATCTCCTAATCTAATAGACCGATTTTAACGAAAGTTAGTACAAATGTTCTTTAACACGAGGAAACAAGTAATGAATAGAAAGTCATTATTCACAAGTCACATGACGGTGCAATTTTTATTGTTTATGACGTCATACCTCCAGTACTATGACTCGTACGTGGATTTTACCCCCACAGCGATTCTTTACATGTGGTTAAGAATATTTGTACGGTCTAGGGACTGATGACCCCGTAGTTAAGTCCCATAAGTTGTACAAACATTTGAACATTTGAACGGTCCAACAGCTTAAGAGGAGATGTGAAACATTTGTCGAATCATGTGGTACGTTTTCGATATTTTCAAAATTTATGACGTATATGCCGGAAACATCTGTAGTTGGTGGTTTTTACCCCTAATAGCTATTATTTTCTGATAGTAAGTATTATATGTACTAAGCTGCATTGAAATTGGTATAGTAGTTTACGAAAACATATGAAAAACTCGTACACACTTACGAAAACATAGACACTGTTTTGTAACATATATAGATTGAGATTACAAGTTTTATTAGCTCATACTGTTTTCATCGAAACTGCCTTCACATACGGCTTTCAGCACTGAACTTTAAACTAATTTAAGTTAGTGAAAATTAACTATAGTAGGATGATGTTGGACACACTTTATTTTCATAGTGACACGTTGATGAAAGTGTTGGCGACATACTCAATTTTTTTAATGTGAGTTAGTTTTCAATGTGTTGAGAATAGTATGAAATGTTCAAATGTTTGTAATTCTATCGGACTAAACTGCGTGGTCGTCAGTCCGTTGCTTACAAACTACTTAAACATAGGTAAACTAACCTAAGGACAAACACACACACCCATGCCCCAGGGAGGACTCGAAGCTCCACGGCGAGCAATCGCGCGCTCCGCAGCGAGACGCTTTAGACCGCTCGGCTGAGAATAGTATGAGAAGACAAATTTGATGTAGTGCTGAATATATATATATATATATATATATATATATATATATATATATATATATGTGTGTGTGTGTGTGTGTGTGTGTGTGTGTGTGTGTGTGTATGTGAGGGTTGGAACTTACACAGTGGAAACTATTTATTCACAACGGATAGAAAAGCGTTAGACGTTTGCACCTGTTACTGTCCCTCAAATAAGTCAACGGCGTCGTGTAGAATCCTTTCCAGCGATGTGGAAAGCGTAGTATACCGTTAGCAGATCCTGTTCTGTTGATGATGCGAATAGAACGGTCTACTTCCTGTCGAATCTCCGGAACAGTTCTAAACCGAATGCCACAAAATGGTTCCTTGATCTTCTGATGAGTCACAAGGACTTAAGTCAGGGGATGATTGTGTATGGGACAGTACTTTCCTGTTCCATCGACGGCATAGAGCAGCCAAACCTTACGCTGTATGCGCCCGCGTATTGTAGTGCATAATTATAGTCAATGGCGATTCCCCGCATGTATCTTGAAGTCCTTGATGACACCGTCGTGCTGTACAACTTCCGGCACATTCCATCTTGATTCAAATCCATTGAACTTGTTTCGAAAATATAGTGACACGCCATTTTAAACCGCTCGTTCACAAGTGATTGTGTGTCCCTCAATTGTGCGCACATCGGTGACGTGGGACGGGAGAGTCTATTTGCTCATAGGTAAGGTAGGTGTCTCAACAGCGTGTGCTATCAGCGACAATAGTAGATTACATTGCATACACGACAGACACAGCACTGTTACCACTATTTTAGATCCAACCGTAAGATATATATTGCTATTGTTGCTCTAATAAATCTACTTGCCCATCTGACAATTTACACATTTATTAAACAGGTGGTGCTACTTGCAAACCTCATGAAGGGATTGCATGGCATAGATTTCAGGAGACCACATGGCGACAATGTTTGTATATTTTTAGAAAAAGATCTGAAAATGGGTGGATAGCGAAGTCGTAAATTATTTGAAAGGGAGACGTCTGTTTATTTGTAGTATATAAATATCGTTTTCTGGAACTCGAACTTTTTTTACATACAGTCACAGGCAGACATCGTTGTTATTGTTGTGCTCTCCAGTCCGCAGACTGGTTTGATGCAGCTCTCCACGCTACCCTGTCCTGTGCATGTCTCTTCTTCTGAGAATACGTTCAGCTGCCTCCATCCTTTTGAATATGATTACTGTATTCGCCCCTCGGTCTCCCTCTGCGATTTTTTCCCGCTTCCTTGTAATGCTAAGTTGACAATTTCTTGATGTCTCAGAATGTGTCCTACCAATCTATCCCTTCTCTTAGTCAGGATATGCCAGGAACTCCTTTCGTCCCCAATTCGATTAATCACCTCGGCATTAGTCATGTGATCTACCCATCTAATTTTCATCATTTGCCTGTAGCACCATATTTCAATAGCTTCTGCCATCTTTTTGTCTGAATTCTGAATTTTACCTCTTCTTCACTTCAGCTATCAGAAGTTATTTTGCTATCCAAATAACAAAACTCATCTACTACTTTTATTGTCTCATTACCTAATCTAATTCCTTCAGCATCACCTGATTTTCTGACATTCCATTCCATTACCCTCGTTTTACTATTGTTAATGTTTATCTCATATCTTCCTTTCAAGACACTGTCCATACCATTCAATTGCTTTCCCAGATCCTTTGCAGTCTCTGACAAAATTACTATGTCATCGGCAAACCGCAAAGTTTTTATATCTTCTCCCTGAACTTCAATGCCCTCTCTAAATTTCTCCTTGTATTCCTTCACCACTTGCTCAATGTACATATAAAACAACACTGGGGAAAGCCTACATCCCAGTCTTACTCCCTCCCCGACCTCTGCGTCCCTTTCTTGCATTTTGACGCTAATAACTGCTGTCTGGTTTTTGTATATGTTGAATATAACACTTCGCTCCCTACATTTTTCTCCTGCTACCTTCAGAATTTGAAATAGTTTATTCCAGTCGATATTGTCAAAAGCTTTCTCCAAATCTACAAAAGCTAAAAACGTAGGTTTGCCTTTCCTTAGCCCATCTTCTAAGACAAGTGGTAATGTGAGTATTGTCTCCTGTATTCCTACATTTCTTCTAAGTCCAACTTATATTCCCCGAGGTCGGATTCCAAAACTTTTTCTATTTTCTGGAAATAATTCGTGTTAGTATTTTGCAGGCACGAATTATTAAACTTACAGATCTGTAATTTTCGCATTTGTCTGCACTTATTATCTTTAGAATTGGAAACACAATATTCTTATTGAAGTTGGAGGGTATCTCTTATGGTATAATCACCAAAAGACACAATTTATATCCTCTGGTAAAAAGCATTGGAGAGACATTTATGGACATTAATGTGGGGGGGGGGGATGTGGGAGGTGGAAACATGTCATATGGGAGTCAGTGTTCATACATTTTTCTGCCTATTGTGTACGGTTTAATCAGAGGGATGGGCGGGTATTGTCCGTTTCTCAAAACCTCTCTGTCAGTCGAAGAACTCACTGGTTTTTGTATAGGTTGAATATCAGTCTTCGCTCCCTATATTTTACCCCTGCTACCTTCAGAATTTGAAAGAGTTTATTCCAGTAGACATTGTCAAAAGCTTTCTCCAAATCTACAATCGCTAAAAACATAGGTTTGCCTTTCCTTAGCATATCTTCTAAGATAAGTGGTAATGTGACTATTGCTTCCTGTATTCCTACATTTGTCCTAAATCCAAACTGATCTTCCACGAGGTCGGATTCCATAAGTATTTCCATTCTTCTGGAAATAATTTTGCAGCCATGACTTATTAAATTTATAGTTCTGTAATTTTCACATTTGTCCGCACTTGCTTTCTTTGGAATTGGAGTTACAATATTCTTCTTGAGCCGGCCGTGGTGGCCAAGCGGTCTGCGGCGCTCCAGTCATGGTCTGCACGGCCAATTCGGTCGGGGGTTCGAATCCCCCCTCGGTCATGGATACTTGTGCCGTCCTTAGTAATAGCTAGTTCAGAAGTAGTTTGTTAGTTTAGGGACTGATGACCCCGTAGTTAAGTCCCATAAGCTCTACAAACATTTGAACATTTGAATTCTTCTTGAAGTCGGAGGGTATTTCTTATCGTATAATCATCAAAAGACACCATTTATACTATCTGGTAAAAAGTATTGGGAGACACATTTATGAAAGGATGGAATTTTAGGGTTTAACGTACCGTCGACAGCGTGGTCATTTGAGATGGAGCTAACGCTCGGATTTTTGGGTAAGGATGAGAGAAGGAAATAGGGCTTGCCCTTTGAAAGGAATCATTCCGGCATTTGCCTGGAGTGATTTAGGAAAATCACGGAAAACCTAAATCTAGATAGCCGGAGGTGGATTGGAACCACCATCCTTCCGAATACGAGTCCAGTGCGTTACCACTGCGCCACCTCGCTCGGTACACATTTATGGACATTAATGTAAAAGGAGGGGGGAGAGGTGGAAACATGTCATATGGGAGTCAATGTTCATACATTTTTTCTACCGATTGCATGCGGTATAATCAGAGAGATAGGTGGATATTGTCTGTTTCTCAAAACATCTCTGTCAGCCAAGGAACTCACTGGTAGCCGAAAGTACCGCTGTGCGACTATAGGGCTCTCGAGGACACAACAGCAGAAGGTTGCGTGCGGGACCGCCAACTCTGGAAAGTATTGTCTGCCGGGGAACGCGGGACTGCAAGCGCAATCACCTCTACACAAACTGCAAGCCCGCAAAAAGAAGCTAATTAAAAGTTAATTACAACTTTAAAACACCGGAGTCGACACGGAAAGCAATTTGGGGAGGTATTTTATTTCGCGCATGCTAAGTAGCTGGCCGCGGCTCGCTGGGACCGCGCAGGGCGGCTTTTATTGCGTGGCTACACGGCAGGAGGGGGAGGGTGGGATGGGGGTATGGGGCTCTGGTTTCCCTCCACCTGCGCTGCGACCGGCAGAACCTTGCGCAGCTGTGCCGTTATACCCGTTTCTTCATCTCCACTTTAGAGGGACCTGGTCGTGAATATGACTGAAAAATCAAAACAACATCTTTTGCCTCCATCTGTTTCCAAAAATGTATGGATTTGTAACGCCACAGCTGCGTCCACCTAATCCTCGACGGGCGAAGTTGCCGTTACATTCTACTTTATGCTTAATCATTTAATAATTGTTCCAATGATTTGACGGTATGGGATGCGGACAATTACTAGGTTGATCCATAACAGTAAACTTTGTTAACTTCCTTTATTATCGAAAGACGAATGTTAAAAACTCTTCCCTTTAAATACACTGATTAAATAACTGCGTGCCACTACGATGAATGTATACAAGTCCACACTGAAACATTTCAATATGCAACTGCAACGCGTATGCGATACGATGGAATGACAAAAACTTTAGCCACCACTAAACGCAGTTTACGAACTCACTGCCGACACGCTACCGCCTCGCTCTGCGGTCGGCGGGAGACTGCCGCACCCCGGCCAACAAACAATGAACTTTCCAACTTAAGCATTGTTGCCAGCAGCTCTCGCTGCACGGCAACGATAACTATCGTTCGGCCAAAACGTACCAAAGAGGTTACTAACCTAAAAACCTGTATCCTCACAGATTATTTACTTCCAAACAGTAATTAATAGTGTTGAACAAATGCCTGCACGCTGGCCATGCTGATGCCTCACGCATGGAATGTCACTATAAACATTCCATACCTGCAACAGTCATGGGTACAATAAAGTCAATATACTAGGACAGAGGTGGGCACAAATCGGCTCAATGAGCAGCGCTCCGGCTCAGGCCGGAAAAAGAGCAGCGTTCGCGCTCGGCCGGTAGTTATCCTACTTGCCGCTAGAGGTCTGCATGCTTGCTGGGGGCTCTAATAAATATGGCCAGCTGGGCTGTGTCCGATAAGTCGGTCCTCTCATCTAAAGCAACAGAAACCACTAAGAAGTTCGAAATGACATCCATTAATTGTTCCACAATATCACCTGACAAACGTTCGATACGCCGAGTTATAGTACGCCGCGACAGACTCAAACTTGCGAAAGACCGTGATAACTGTGGGCATAGTTCGTCTGCTACGACTTCCAAACTCTGCTTCACAAATTCACCGTCACAAAATGGTCGGGAAGTATGGGCTATCAGCAAAGCTATTCTGTAACTAGCACGAACAGCTGCATCGGAGGATGAGGCATCACATTCCTGTGTAAGAAATTATGAGTTGTCATTTCAAAGGAAAATTGGTTTTATTAAACAAAACACTGTGATTAGTTATCTCGTAAGTAGGTACAGCATTATAATACATACATCTACTTCCTTCCTCACATAAGTTATTAAGATCATTAAGTCGCATTTCACCTTCAACACTTCCATACTGGTTCAAGTTATGTGTTCTATAGTGGCGTTCTAAATTGTACTTTTTTATGCCTAGTATTTTACCACATACCAAACATATTGCTCCTCCTTCGCTTTCAGTGAACAAGTAATCACACTCCCAACTAGAGTTGAACTGGAAAATAGAACGCCGCTTTACCGCGCCGGTTTGACTAGCCATTTCAACTCCACAGCGTACTGTACCGTAACGTAATATCATAGATTATAACAAAAACCCTGAAGTACAAAATTCGAACTAACAGATGGCACTGTTAGCAATGTCTTCTGAAACAAACAAAAATCGCTCTTATCTTTATAAGATACTTGCCGGCTCGACTGCACGCGCTGGACGTTTTAGAGAAGAGTTTCCAGTATTATGTATATAAGTTACTTACGTATAAACGTAATAGCAATTTTCAGGAGATGCCCCTAGCAGTGGAATCTGTTCATTCGTGTTGAATACTAAAGAGTTCGCACTATTATCTTTATAAGTTATTTTACAACACACTCAGCCAGGTGCATTTCTGCAGCTACGTTAACGTGTTGGCTGCGCATAACGCCATCTAGTCTCTTCAGCAGGAACTACGTGATGGACGCCAGCTGCTCGCGGCTCTGCTCCCGCTCAGGCAGGCGGCTCCGAGAGCGTGGCTCGCTCATTGCCCACCTCTGTACTAGGACCTTGCAGATAAAAAATTACTTAGCAAATGTCTACATGGCCGTACACAAAATCCTAATGAGAGTTTGAAAAGCTGTGTGTGATAACCAGTACCTAAAACAGTGTTTCTTGAATTGTCAGTACTCAAAATATGTGTGATAGATGCTGCTATCTGTTTCAATGATGGTGTAATTACCAAGACAAAAGTAAGGACAAATTAGGCATCTAACCTGGAAATAATATGATAGTTGCTCTGACTGCTATAGATCGTCAGCGACTAATTGGAGCTGAAAGGGTTGCGGAAGCCACCACTAAAGAGGCAAGAGTAAGGAAAAGACTCCTGAAAAAGTCTGCTTAGAATGAAGATGCAGCTGCCTAGCAAGATTATGCCGTTGGAATGTTCGGAAAGATGCTTACAGTGAGTCAGAAGCACTGACCATTCTTGTTTCATTTTCTCGAACATACATTTTCAGAATTAGATACTTATATCTTCATAATGGTATTTGCTACGTTCACCAGATTTCTCCCAATTGAAGAATGGGACAGTATCTTTTTATTATGCCTAATACATTGCAGAAATTATCTATGTTTGTAATTCTGTATATAATTTTAACGGCAATTTTAGACAAAATAGCAATGAAGTGTAATTAATAAGGTCTCCAGATTTATTTCAAACCGCAGAACAAGCGGCATAACGTGTTACTATGAATATTCACAGCAACCTGCCACAGTCTAAATGCTATTAGACTGACATTTCACCACAAAATAGTTACAGATTTCGAACGTGTATCATAAAAACTTCTATTAGGCAAAATACCGCATTTCGTTAACTATAACCGGTATTTCAATGAATTTACTATTACAACTTGAGTTAATGTCATTCTTTGTGGTTACAAAATCGGAACTTCCTCCACATTGTAGATAAATAGTAATGTGCACCGAAAGAAAGGTATGAAAATGCAGTCCGTTCACGTTCAGGTCCCCTTAAGCTTCTTGTAAAAACCGCTCAATATAACCGTACATTTAAATAACCGATTTTCGGTTTCCAGTAACAAATGCAGATATCGAAATCCGAAAATTGTAAGACTTCCTCAGACTTGTGCATTTTACTTTTCTTCAAGATATGTAGAATTAAAATATCTGGTAAAATGGGGAATTGAAGCAGATTTTAGTCCTTACATATTCGTTGCTTTTATGGTAAAGTAATTTGGGGTTGAATACTACAAAATATCTCCACTTGTCTCCTCTTGGTTCTGAATCCTGGCAGAAAAATCATTTTGTAATCAAGAAATACCGCACTATTTGGGCACCGGGAATAGTCAGTACTAAATGGTAAAATTGAGGTTAGCGGATTCTGTCTTTCCTGTTACGTTGGCCGTTTTCAACGGCTACAAACAGATAGGCCTAGCATATAATATAGATAGAGGCAACAGATCAGCTTTTTCTTGTTTAAGGTTTTAACCAACGTGATATGGATGTAACTATACTCTGTTCTTGATGTTCCAATAGGAAAAAAAAAAAAAAAAAACAGTCAAGATCACAAGATAACTCATTTACTAAAATGGTAGCTATTGGTACATTAGGTTGCCATCATCAGTTTAAGAGCACCATGTCCAACCAAATGGTTCTCTTAATCTGAAGATGGCCTACTAAATGCAGCAAAACTGGTCACTTTAGTATATGAGATTTCAGCGATCCTCATCGTTCATACCTGTTCAGTCAAACCAGGAGGCCTTCAGTTCTCGGAACCTCAGTTTGAGATGAGACTTCGCATGCTAGTAATATACGTCCACCCACAGAAGTTGTAACGGTACTGTCCAGAAAATTCCTATAAAATAGACTAAAAAATGTAAGGGCATATCATAATCATCTTATATACAAGTAAATGAGTCTTTTTACAACGGTATGTCGAAACAGCTCTGCTGGTATCGTGTTTGGACTATGGTGTAGATGACCAGGGTTCGTTTCTCCCTGTGGAAAACATTTTATTTTATTTTTATTTTATTTTTATTTTGTTTCACAATAAGCTATTGCCATTCCAGGATTGTTGCAAAATTACGCGATATTATGAGCTTAAAGTTTTGTTGTAATTTTGACGAATTGATTTGTTCATGGGAAAGCAAAGCGTAGTTGTTTTCTGCCCTATTGTATGTGTAGTAACAGCCAGACGATAAAGGAGAGTCGAATAATAAAAATAAAAAAATTAAATTAAAAAAAAAAACTGTTCTGCGAAGGTAGCTACTCGACCACTCTGCAGCACAGATGTGACAGACAGGCTTATCAGCCATCAAATGTTCAAATGTTTGTAAATCTATCGGACCAAACTGCGTGGTCATCAGCCCGTAGCTTACAAACTACTTGAACCTAGGTAAACTAACCTAAGGACAATACACACACCCATGCCCCAGGGTGGACTCGAACCTCCACGGCGAGCAACCGCGCGCTCCGCAGCGAGACGCTTTAGACCGCTCGGCCACTCCACCGCATCTATCAGCCATCAACGTACTGCCTTTAAACTTCACAGCCCTTTTTCTTGAAATTTTCTGTATAGTGCGCTTTAGGACTTCTTTGAGTGGGCTCTTGATTTTACCTACCGCTACACCCATATATTTTACTCTCTCCATCTTCTTACTCATCTCAGTTTCATCCTATATTTTACCCATCTGCCAACAGCTTTCCCTGCCACCACCCTCTCACTATCTATTTCTCTGTCCCTCTATCTCTCTCTCTCTCTCTCTCTCTCTCTCTCTCTCTCTCTCTCTCTCTCTCTCTCTCTCTCCCTCTCTCTCTCACTTTGCTCATCTCTTCCGTTCTTTGCTGCCCGTCACTGTCACCATCCGCAGATGCAGCCCATGTACATTACGTCATGAATAGAAATGACGCTGTTCTTGTATCTTGCCTGTTGTGCAAGGCAGTCTACGTAACAGGGACCTGAAAGTTGCCCTGGTGTTTAGGCTGCCGTGCGAAACATGTTGGCAACGGAGGCAGTAAAACTGCGAAACATGTTGACAACGGAGAAAGTAACTATTCACACACAAGATGCTTCTCTTTCAGCACAGCCTATTTGACAGGGTACTAAGAAGTAGATTTTATACCCAATCTCTGCCCTATCTCGATATAAGAGTTTTGAAATCGAACAGTGCTGATTCTCGGGGTCAAGCAGTATGTGTAGAAAACTTGATTAAAAATATAGTAGTGATTTTGAAAGAGATTTATTATGTACTATGTTTTCCCAATGGCCCTGCCCAATCACAGTTAGAGACGTGTGTTTCACACATATGCTGGTCACCCCCTCTTCATCAATCTCGTCTCTCCCTTCCCGCTCTGTGCCCACCCCATTCCATAACCTCCTTTGATCATCTACCCCCACCTACCGCCTTTGAGCGTCTCCCAGTTGGGCCGGCTATATGTTAATGTGGTCTGCCTGCCCCATTGCTGTGTCTATTTCCTGCTCACTCTCCATCCACCCTTGTATCCACACTGTGTTTATCCTCTCTTGGCACACAGTCTTCATATCCACTCACTCGTTGCCAAATAAACAATATTCGTTTCTTTCTTTGAGTGATAAAATTACTTTATTTAAAACTTGTCTAGGCCCACATCTAGATCATTCAAATATTTTGCTTTTAAGTGATCTGCAGCGCAGCCAACTTTTTATATTGTAATATTTTCAACACAATCCTAGCCTTATTTGATTGTCGCTTATTCAACTTAGCATAATATGTAGGTGAGAGTTGTACTTGTGACAATGGGTGCTCATGACTAAAACACACCAAGAAATGACGAATGGGGTAACACATGCACGTCTTATATTTGAATTTGTAGGTTTATATTCTTTCGTATGAACGTGATATGGCTGCAATTATATCCATTTCCAGACGATTTACTAACAAAAACATTGTAGTTTGAAGTTGTGTAGGCTTGCCCGGCGTAATAAATGTTAATATTCATCTCGGAATTGCAGCCGGATAGCATCGTCAACTAGACACAATATTTCGGCAGACTAAGTGGCTGCCATCTTTAGGTGAATGCGCTGATTACACTTACTCGCCGGAAACTGAGTGAGTGTAATGAAACTGAGTAGGTGCATCTAGATTCTGGCGAGTAAGTGTAATCAGTGCACTCACCTAAAGGTGGCTGCCAATTGATCTGCCGAAATATTGTGTCTAGTTGACGATGCTATCAGGCTGAAAATCGGAAAAGAATATTATTGTAGGTTGTCACTGTATTTGGGAGTCTTAGCCCAGTTTACGCTACTATCAGCCTCAATTTTTTTTTAGTTCTGCAGGTCTACCGAAAACACGCAAACACTTGGAGGCAATAAATAACTGTTTCATAAAACGTAGAGACAGGTTATAATTAGGCAGTAACTGTTTCATAAGACGTAGAGACAGGTTATAATTAGGCAGTAAAGATTGTCCGATCGTGGCTTAATCGTATTTATTTTTCTTTAACACACATGCCAGTGAAATTGTCAGTAGCTCGGTACATCCGTTGACATCAGCGGCGCACCTGTTGACGTTTGGTGAATGGCCGACGGGGTACGGTGACCTCTTTGTTACGCTGTGTTCTGTAACAGTGCACCCAACCGTCCTGGCTCGGGACGTGATGATGGCTGCAAACAGTGCGAACGAGTCTGGAAGACCGCCTGCACTTGCGACGAGAACTCCGCTGTCGAGCTTTGTACTGCTTGTGACCTCAAAACACCTCGTGATGGTGTCTCGCTGGCAGCATGCCAATCGAGCAGGCCTGCGGTGTCGTGGCCATAGACTTACTAAATAAAAACTAGACCGCTCGCTGGCGCTAGTGTCGCGTCCCCACATTGAATGTGACAGAAGCCGCCATTTACAGGGCAATCGTGCGTAAACGTGGTTCGTTCGGATGCTGCTTTTAATTGTAACAGTAAGAATGTAAGCAAAGAAGAAGACGGAAACAATGTTACATTTCACAGATCAGTCATTACATGTATACCGTATAGTATTTTCACGAAGAAATAAAAAATCATGAGCGTTTGTTTTTGTTTAAGTTTCCTCATACAAATAATTCTCTAAAATTGAGAAACGTACTTTGGTGCATGTCAAGTACTTATATTTTATTTACATATAAATTACTAAAAACACTAATTTTAGCTGAGTGAATAACTAGGCCAATAAGAATTACTCATCACATATAAGTATGATGCAGAAGTAGGTCGAATAATTGATTTTACACACTTAACAGGTGGTCATTGTACTTCGTAAAGGGTCATTACTTGGTCGAATGTTGCATTCTCAACCACTTTGAGAAGTAGTATCTCTGTTAAAAAGTAATGTGCGAATGAAATGCGTATTGAAAATTTTATGGGTTATTACAATTATTTATACCCAGATCTGAGGAAGTTGAAAGAAAAATTCTATGTAATATGGAAAGGAACGTAGACAAAAATGTGATGCACAAAAATAAGCGTGCAAAACGTACAGAGTAGTCGGCGAAAAGTAAACAGGATCTGACAGAAAATTACGTGAATTAAAAAATAATCGCACTCTCTGCTACTTTACAAGTTTCATGGAATCATCTTGTGCAAATATCTCTATGAAAAGTGCCCCATCTTATCATAAAAGAGCCTTACGTTCTTAAATTTCGTGTCTCTATGCAGACGTTATTTCGAAGATTAGGAGACTTCATTCATTTAAGAATACTTTTTAAACTGACTGCAATACTCAGTAATTTTTTAAGAAACATGCGTTTATTTTGTGCTTTATTTTGCCTCGGAAAAATTGGAACTGTGGACGACGAACTGGCGATGAAAAACGGAAAATGATGTTTGGATGCTGGAATGTGCAAGGTATTTCCACTAAAATAGATTTACTACCTGCAGAACTTGACATGTTCAACATCGATGTTGTTGTACTTTCTGAAACAAAGAGGAAAGGCAAAGGAGAAGAAGAACTTGACAATTGTGTACATATCTGGAGTGGTGTATCGAAAGCTGTAAGAGCCAAAGCAGGAGTCTCCATTATGATACAGAAAAAATGGAAAAAAAGAATCACAAATTGGACATTTATCAATGAACGTATTATTACTGTTGAAATGACATTATTTGCCAGGGAAGTTGTGATTATTGGAGTATATGCACCCACGAACGATACAAAAGATAAGGAGAAAGATGCATTCTGGGACACCCTCAGAGAGACTATTGAAAAAATCCCAAGGAGAAAAGAACTGATTATCATGGGAGACATGAACGGAAGAGTAGGAATTAGAGAGTCGTGTAAAATAGTAGGAAAACATGGGGAGGCAGAATATAATGATAATGGAGAACGACTGATTGATATTTGTGCACAATTTTATCTAAAAATTACCAACACATTTTTCAAGCACAAGGACATTCATAAATATACTTGGCAACAGAACACTAAGGAACTTCGTTCTATAATAGATTATATTATCATTAGACAAACAAGTAGTTTCAAGGCAGCAGATGTCAGATCTTATAGAGGAGCCCAATGTGGATCAGACCATTATCTAGTAAAAATGAAATCTTTCTGGCCATGGAAGAATGCAACGAACGACACAAGTAACATAAATAAAATGAACTGTAGTGAGAAAGTTCAAAATGTACATTTTAATATTGACAGCCTACAAGACAAAAGTATAAGAACATTCTTTAAGGCCAGGATGGAAAGGACACTAGATGAGTCATTTGAAGGAAGCACAGAAGAAATATACGAATACATAAAAACTAAAGTGAAAAACGTAGCATCAGAGGTGCTGGGCATAAAAGAAAACAACCCCAAACGTGCAGCAGAGTGGTGGTCAGAGGAAATAGAAACATCAGTTAAAGAAAAACGAAATGCATTCGTTCAGTGGTTGAATGATAAATCTGAAGGAACAAGATCTAAATACAAGGAAAAAAAGAATGAAGTGGAAAAGAAAATAAGGTTAGCAAAGAATGAAGCATGGGAAAGAACATGTGCCAACGTTAATAGTAAACTGGGTTTTGGGAGAGCGAAAGAAGCATGGTCAGTATTAAAAGCGCTTCGACAAGATACAAAAGGCAAATCCAATCTTCAACTGGTAACACAAAAGGAGTGGGAAGAATATTTCAAAAAATTATTGAATGAGGACAGAGACGAATATCTAGAGGAAGGAACAGTGGAAGAAAATGAACATCATGATGATGAGATCCTAATTTCAGAAAGTGAAGTACTTCAGGTATTAAGGACAGGGAAGAATGGTAAATCACCTGGACCAGGGAATATCAATATGGAGTTTCTGAAGTACGGTGGTGACAAAATTGTAAAACAGATTTTGCAGTTATTCAATAAAATGGTACATGGAGATTCTGTACCTAAGGAGATGAAACTGGGTTATATTAGTACCATATTTAAGAAAGGGGATCGCAAAATTTGCTCGAACTATCGAGGAATTTGTGTTACAAACACACTAATGAGGATTTTTGGGAAAATAATTAAAAATAAACTGGAAAAAAATTTTAGAACCCAACAAGAACAATGCGGTTTCACAGCTGGTAGATCATGTGTAGACCATATTTTCACATTACGACAGATTTTGGAGAAACATAGAGAAAAATCGAAAAATGTTGGACTTATTTTTATTGATCTAGAAAAAGCGTATGATACTGTTCCAAGGAAACTACTCTGGAGAGCACTACATATGGCAAACATAAATGCTTCTTTAATTAAAATAATAGAACAGATGTATAAAGATAATATTTGCCAAGTGAAAATTGGTAATACACTTTCACAGAAATTTAGAACAAGCAAAGGTCTGTTGCAAGGCTGTCCCATGTCACCAACATTATTCAAAATCTATATAGATATTTGTCTGAGAAAGTGGTCACAAAAATGTAATAGTATGGGACTAGAAATCAGAGATGGAGTTTATCTACATCATTTATTATTTGCTGACGATCAAGTCGTCATAGCACAAGACGGGGAAGATGCAAATTACATGTGTAATCAACTAGCAATAGCATACAAAAATTGGGGTCTGAAGATTAATTATCAAAAAACAGAATACTTGACTAATGATCCACATGAACTACGCATAGAGGGAAAGAAAATAAAAAAAGTTAACACTTTCTGTTATTTGGGGTCCATTTTAGAAACTGAGGGAAAATCCGACTCAGAGATTAATAAAAGAATTAGCAGTGGAAGAAAGGTAATTGGAATGCTCAACTCAGTCCTATGGAGCAGAAACGTGATGAACAGAACAAAAAAAAAATCATATATAAATCTATATTTGAGAGTGCAGTTCTGTACGGAGCGGAAACCTGGACCATAAACCAGAAGCACAGTAAGAAACTACAAGCCGTAGAGATGGATTTCTGGAGAAGATCGGCCAGAATTTCCAGGAAAGAAAAAAGAAGAAACACCGAAATAATAAAGAGGATGGGAATAATAGAAAGAATAGATGAGGTGATGGACAGGAAGAAATTACGGTGGTACGGGCATGTAAGAAGAATGGAGGACAGCAGAATACCGAAGATGGTACTGGAGTGGTAACCTGTGGGGAGAAGAAGAAGAGGACGACCGGTGACCACCTGGATCAAAAATGTACAGCTCTCAATGAATAGACTGGGCGCAGAAGAAGAGGACACAGAAGATAGACACACGTGGAGAAATATAGTGAATAATTAGTGTAAAACCTTACGTACTATGTGTATTCATTTCTGGGCGTATTAGTATGTTGGAGGTAAACCTCTGTAATGAGGACAATCTCAATTAAAAAAAAAAATTTTGCTCTTGTTGCGTCTCATACACTTCAGACCACAACCCCAGTACTAGAATTCTCCCCTGCAAATGGCGGTGATCAGCCGCTTCAATTCGGGGACAGTTGCCTCGCTTCTCCGCTACGGCGTGGTAGGGGCTTAGTCGCGGCACCGACTCCGGGGGAATCTCGAACCCATTCTGCCCGCGACTGTGTCTCGACCGCCTGCCAAGTTGAGATGGAGACTGTAAGGTGGCAAGCGTTGGGCAGCTACGTTGGCTATGGTGCGTCTCGGCCTGTGTTAGGGCAGTTTGCAAAATCAAGGTAGCCATGAGTCGATCTGACAGATGAGTCGACCGAGTTCAGGAGCTGGCCGACAGATGACGGCACCTATGATGAGTATCGCTTAGGCGTAACGGCGACCTGACTGGAAATACCGGCGGTTGGATCTGGTTAATGGCGGCCGCTGGACAGGACCGGTTTTCGGGCGAAACGATATCTTACAAACTATTTAAAAATGGATAACAGCTGACTCCTATATGGTACGAAGTAGCTTGTAGGATCATTTTTAAGCTACATAATAGCTGGTTGCGCTCATATAAACGCACCCCAAGTCACATTAATAGTTCTTGGGTTATGCTACATTGAGAACTATTGAAAGAATCCACAGGAAGTGTAGTTAGTCAACAAAGGATTTAGGTTACAAAACTTTCGTTCGGCCAGCTCTTTAACATTGCTCATCAGTGTCGGATTCTTATCAATCTAACGGACAGCAGCACGCTTCGTTACGGACTCATTTAGAAAGCGAGAAAGCGTCACAGAGATGATTACAAAAGTCCAATGGCAGACGCTTGAAGTTAAACGTTCTGTATCGCGATACGTGCTTCTGTCAATGTTCTAAAGGCGTACGTTTCATCAAAGGGGAACTAGAATATTGCTTCTTGATACATGTCTCCCGTAACGGCCATGAGGATAACATTAGAGGCCACTCGGAGACATACCAGTAATCGTTTTAATCGCAAACCTTACGCAAATAGTATAGGAGGTGGAACTGACAGTAGTACGGCAAGTTGCCTCCGCCTAACACCCTGAGGTGGTATAAATATCTATTAATAGATATAATAGAGGTGGCTTGCAGGGTGTGGAATTTGATGTAGAACCCTGAAGAATGAATACGAACCAACTGGTTACAAGCAGTGGGAGTAGCCGGATGCACAGATCTTCCATTCACTGCACAGCATTGTCTCGATTAGTGCATTTAATGGATCACTTGGACGATGGAACGGCGGTCCGCGTTCTTCATCAATGAAAGCAGATTCTCCCTGCATACAAGTGATGGTTATTGGCATTACGTCGTAGAGCTGGTGAGTAGACTGGTAGACTGGTAGACTGCATTCGTGTAACACGCACTGGTCTCTGGTGCCATAAGATGAAATTCTCGTTCACCTTTCGTGATTGTGGAGGGATGGCTGGCCAGCGATCGGTACCTGCAGAGTGTTATAGGGCCCGTTCTTTTGCCATTCATGTAACAGGAATGTGATGAACGATGATAATGCTCAGCCACTCACTGTGCGTGAAAGTCAACGTGCTCTGCAAGATGTGCAGCAACTACCATGGCCAGCACCATCTCGAACCGGTGTCCAGTGGAACACATGTGGTACAACTGAACAACTGACACAAAGTCGTTTCAATGGACGACTCTTGCATAACTACGTGAACAGGGAGCCGTGACAGTATTCGCCAACTTCATGATAGAATGGATGCGGAATCAGTGTCCCATTGCCACTCGTTGAGGTTACACCGTATACTAGAACGTGTGTTTCAGCATGGATCCTTACACGGTTCATAAGTACTGCTTGAGTTATTGACCTGTAAGTGTAATTATTTCATGTACTCTATGTGTACTGGATACGCCGGTTTCCGTTAGATCACCGATGTTAAGCTCTGTGGGACTTGGCTAGTACTTCGATGGGTAACCGCTCGGGTCTGCCTCCCTTGTGTGGCCAACTGAGGAGCTACTTGATTGAGGGGTGTGGGACGCTGACTTCTCCTCCAGATACCAATTCCGTTGACCCCTTCTGGAGGATGATGACACAGGCGACGCTCAGTACCTGTTGAGCCGCCTGAATGACGAAATTTACAGCTTACAGGGTACTTCAGCGGCGCTATAGATTGAGGAATAAATTTTATCGATACGATTGATATGTATGTTCTCTTTCTCACCGCTTGGAGCGCTAGTGTCGCTCCGCTGTCCAGCGGCACCTACTTTGACAGTGATGAGCGTGGCGGCTGGACTGTGCAGACACTCACCGGCAGACGCGTTCCGGAAGCCGCCAGCCCGCCTCCTCAGCACCAGCGAGTCGCCTCCGCTGCCGGCTGCAGACACACAGAGCAGAAGCAGCCGTCAGAGATGGCAGGGGAGACACAAGAGGAGTTTGGGGCATGGTATAAAACCCTCCTGCCCCTCCCAACATTCAACGGTCACCAAACATGCCTCACGCTCACTCTCCAAGAACGGCGTTACCATAGCTAGTGAACAATTCTGATATGGCGGTGTGCAATCTTCTGCACCACACCTACAAAGGTCCTAACTAAGTTGCCCTGGAAGTGCTGATCTGTTGGCTGAATAAAGTATGTGAAAATACATATACAGGGTGAACCACCTAACCCTTGCACCGCATATATTGCGGAAGGTCTAATATTAAAACAGAAGCTGACCTACTTCGGACACGTAATGCGAAGACATGCCTCACTGGAACAAATATTAATGCTGGTGAAGAACGAAGGCACTAGAAGAAGAAGACGGCAGAGGATGAGGTGGATCGATGGCATCACAGAAGCAACGTGTTCCGACCTGGAATATCTACGTGAGAAAGTGCCGGACAGAGGGAAGTGGCGTGCTGTGGTTCATGGGGTCACGAAGAGTCGGAATCGACTAAACGAATAGTGAGAGATGTTGCGGAAATGGGAAGTGCGATTGATGTGCGGTTTTCACAGAATGGATTGGTAGTCAAGGACTCATATTGTTAGCCAACAAACAGATTGTAAAAATACCCAGAAAGTGTATTTTTTAAGGAAACATACAAATTTTCAAATGAAAGAATGGTTGGTCCTATCATGCACTGGGAGTTTTGACACCAGCTGTGTACCAAGAAATTTGAATGACTTTTATCACGTTTAGTTTGGCAGCTACAACCATTCAGAGTTTTGGGAGCTGCAATAACCACACAGCTTCATTAAGGCAGAGAAATTAATATTAAGCTCCATCAATGAGCAACTGGTCACGTGGACGCGAGGTCATTCTGGCACAGCTGCCAAAGAGTACACGAAGCAGAACTTGACAAGCCCTGTTAATTTACATTTTTTATGAATTTTGAGCGTATAATTGTTTTTATACGGTGCACATAAGTCAGGATTCGTAACTGGTATGTAATTTATTTATACAGTTGTAATGTTATTGGTATTAATTTTTAACTTGTTGACCCGTGCGAATAATTCGCACTTTATCCTGACAGTCACAGATAGGTAAAATAGTAATCGAGAAGAGGCAGCTGCAAGTACTCATGAATCAAAGATAATAAACTTTGAATAGTAGTAACAAATATTAGTCTCATTGTACGAAAATTTATATAATTAAATAGGACATGATTAATTGTAAAACAGAAAAAATCAGATATTGACATTCTCAGGTTTATCGTATTTCTTGAATACTTTTTTTATTTTACGAAATTCAGTTTATTCGCGCAGTACAGAACGCTTGCTTGAACAAAGTTTATTTCGACCGCGCAAACTAATTTGACTCCCAGCGCGAGGACTGATGGGAGCAACAGAATTTTTTTAATAAGATTTTTTTTGGGCGAAAACGATATGTTTATTTCTCGCCATTAGTGGAGACCGAAACCTCAAAAATGATACATCATTCATTAATTTTGGATAAGTAACACGGGAGATATGGCGTACCAATAAAAAACACCGATGAGAAAAAATATACAGGGTGTTTCAATAAGTGTGTTTGCCTCTGTAACTTATAAAATAATAGGTGACGGGAAATTTTAATGCGGTAGGTGAACACAAGAAATGTTACACTTTCTGCGGAGCTATGAACATAGTTTATTCTATCATTTTCAAAGAGTTACACCACAAATATATAATTTTTTAAATGGAACAATGGTTTTTTCTATCTATTGGCTATCGCCTGGGGCACGGCCCACTGTCTCATGACCACCAGCCAGTCAGCTACGCTGTCGTAGCCTCCGCCCCCTAAACTTTGAAGGGTTGTAGCTCCCAAACTAACAGTGATAGAAATGTAGTTTAAATTGATTTGGACGCAGCTGGTTTCAACGAATCCTATGCACGATAGAAAAACTATTGTTCCATTTAAAAAATTATATCTTTGTGGTGTAACTCTTTGGAAAATGATACAATACACTATGTTCATAGCTCCGCAGAAAGTGTAAGATTTCTTGTGTTGACCTACCGCATTAAAATTTCCCGTCACCTATTATTTTATATGTTACACAGGCAAACACACTTAGTGAAACACCCTGTATATGATGTCTGACTCATGGAAATAGTTTTTACAGCACTGATGGCGTTCAGTCATTGAATGAAGTGGATATGCGAATATTTTAAGTAAATGTTTTATATCACGAAGATGAAAATTTGTTGTCATTCACAGAAATTCTTCAATATGTAAAACGATAAATAAATAAAATCCCACTGAAGACGGTACAGCTGTAGTGAAACGTATCAGAGTAACAACAAGACAAGAGGAAGAAACACAGTGTTTCTCTGATGGGCAAACAACCTAATAAAAAAGTCGCATTCTTTAAGCAAACACAGAATACAAGAACTGGTTCAAGATGATGATGATGTTAAATAGTATTTTCAGTCTTTCGGAAACGCTTAAAAGTAAAATTAATGTATTCTCCGGAATGACGGAAGAAATAGAACGGCAGAGGCAGACGTTGGCGACTGTGTATACTCATTCGCAGAGTGAGACCTCCCAACGCACACGCAACCTCTAAAACCGGAGGAATCGGGCCTGTAACTGCAGGAACAGCAAATAGTGCGCGGCGCCGCGTTTTATGACGAGTCGTTTACGCATGAAGCGGCGTGGCGCGCTCCACCCGTGCGTTCCCACGTATTTACGTCAGGCCGTCGCGACGCACACGTATTTCATTCAGAAATATGCTTCCGCGCCGCGCGCCGCCGCCGCCTCTCGGTAAACAGACCACCGTGCCGTCGCAGGCAGCGCTGCCGTAAACACGCACCGCCCAGACAGTCTGTTTTCATCGGCAGGGTCAACACATCGGCCGTGTTGCTTTAACGCACGCCTGCTACTTGTTTGATCTGAGTAGTGCCGGCATTCCGGGTTTATCTCTTACTGTGGAGAACAGACCCATTGCAAGCGCCAGTAACAGTTGTCACACGCCACAATTACAGCGCCATTCAAAAAACAAGGAACAGTTTTCCAACATTTATATCTTTTAAGCTCTGCACGTGCAGCTATATGCTCTGGAATTTAGTTACATATTCAAGGATGCCAACACCCGAGCGAGAACAGCAGTCTTGAATAACAAGACGATATACGGCCATTTAACCGATACTGCCAGGCGGAACCCTATCGAATTGAAGTATCCCCACCACAAGTGGAACATCATATGGCGAAACATCTTTAACGACATCTTACCATCGCATGTCCAATCAGTGTGGTACATGATGGCCAATGACAAGATTCCCACGAACGAGAAGCTGCATAAAATTAACCGTAGCCACACCCCAAGATGCGACCTATGCGGATTTGTGGACTCTTTGCAACACCGACTGACCTGCGGCCCAGCTAAGACAATTACCGACTTCCTTTGCAAGAAACTTGCTGTCCTCGATCGAATCACCGAAAGATGCTTAGACAAGCAGGAGCTGTTGTGGCCTTACAAGCTCAGGTACCCCAGGACTAAAAATAACGCGGTGATCTGGTTTGTTGGCCACACGGCTACTTATGTCATCCAACACCGCAAAACTAGCTTTGTCGAATATTTCGCATATATTGAATGTGAACACTATAAAATTAAACACACCAGAACCTATGCACAACTATACGGAAATATGTTAAATATTGTCCTACGACCACCATGATCAGTTTCAGCGTCAATATTTTCGTTCTCAAAGTACTGATTCGAAGCAAAAGTAACCATACAAAGAAGAGCTTCTTCATTTTTTAGTGGACAGCGCTCCGCCTCTAAGAAGTCTGCTCCGAGTCGTTCATCACCTCTTTTGTCGCGGTATATTGTTTATTTGCCTTTATTCTTCTCATTCTGTAGCGCTACACAGAGCGTTCTCCCAAACCATATGCCCTCTTGGAGGACTATGGCCGATAAGGAGGAATACTATTTCTTTATTCTTCTTACCCACTCCGGATGAAATCTCTTTTGCTTTTTACACGCGGCACTGAACGAAAGCTCATGAGCGATTTACGCATGGACAAAAAAAAAAAAAAAAAAAAAAAAAAAAAAAAAAAAAAAAAAAAGCTATGTGAGCTGTTCCAAAAGTAATGCAACGGTGACTGCAACTTGTTTATGTAGTGATGTATGTAGCTCAACTTTCACATGCTAATATAGTAGTTCTCCCTGGATACTCCGGCATTTTTTCTTAGAAAATTGACATGGATTCGATGTTGAATTAACGTACAGTCTTAGAATTCTTGACAAAGGATGGGTGCGATCTTCCTGACATCCACTGCCGGCCGCGGTGGCCGAGCGGTCGGCGGCGGCAGCATTTGAAGTTTTTTTATTTATTTTTTATTTTATTTTATTTTATTATTTATTTTTTTTTTTTTTGACTAGGTTGTCAGTTTCGTTGCTTTTCTAGAACATGATTGTACCGTGAACCTCGACAGTTACGTTACATTACATTACAACTCTCACGAAGTATCGAGAAACCATACGGAAGAAGGAAGCAGACAAGGAATGCAATGGATCAAAATCAATCATGAAACTGCGAAACCCCACACGTCGGTGGCCTCAGGAAACTGGCAAATCGGAGAGGTCAGTGTTCCCTCATGCTCCGTACAGTCCAGATTTAACCACCTCTTCTACTTGTTTGGCCCTCTTAAGGGAAGTCTTTGGGGACGATATTTTCAGGACACAAGCGAAAGTAGTTACGGAGCAGTGTGTTCGACAGTTAAATCTGAAATTTCCCAAAACATATTCAAATATTGGACTCAACGATGGCGGAAGCATTTCGCTTTTAATGTAGACTATGCTGATTAGTGCCATTTTGTAGAGGAATAGTTCCGACATTTTTTCACTACATTACTCCAACTATTACATTAATTTCAATAACAAACCTCGAATAAAAGGCAGAACCATGATTATAACGTGCCACGACAGACAACAGTTTAAAGTTTGATTAGTTCAGGATTCAATGTTTGTATATATAAGGAAACAAACTGCTAAGGTCGTCGGTCCCTAGAATTATGTACTACTTAAACTAACTTATGATAAGGACAACAGACACACCCATTATGAGGATGGACTGACGACAAGCGGCATGTTGTTCTATTTGTACATTCGTTGTTTCCATAAACTCCCCGTCATTTAAAGAAGGTAAGTAAATTTGTACGTCTCTACCTACGTTACTCCATTGTTTCCTGCCTACTGTAATTGTTACAGACTTCTGGGTTACTAAGTATTTGACAGAAGGTCAATCGTCTAGCCTCGTGGAAGAACCCCATAAATAACCTTCTGCATTCCTTCGGTTAAATACTGAATATTGCTTCTCTCTCTCTCTCTCTCTCTCGGATGACGCTTCTCATATCCAATCTCTAATCGAAATAGGATATTATTGTCTGCTCTTGTTAAATATGGTTCTGAAACCATTTAAATTCTCAGATTTCTGTATTATAATATCGGTGATGAATTTACACATAATTCCAAATCTTTACAAAATTTTTCTTGCTGACAAGCCTAGCTGTAAAATTACGGCATCCGACATGACGTCATAGTATATTACGTTTACACTAATAATTGGATTCGCAAGTCAGATTACAGACACAATACACATATACAACTGAATTGACTTCATCATAGTGAAACACATAGTGACATATGACGTGATAGAGAATTTGGTTAATGAAAAACCACCCCATCACGGATGAGGTTTCGATTTGTTACGGCTTTATACTAACACTGTTGACGGCATAATCCGGCTACAGTATGCACTTATATAACGGAATGTCCGTTCAAATTACATCATAATGACACACATACTTCAGGAGCTAAGCCTATAACGTCAAATAAATATAATGATTCTAAATCGCTCACAATAATCAAGATAATGTAATTTCGTTTTTACTACCAACTCAATTGGCAGCACATTTCCAAAGCAGTTAACTAATATTACACTCTTAGTATCTGCAGAAGAGTGCGATTCTTAGTAAACACATTGACGAGCTACAGAAACTTGTATAGGCACTCGTATGGACCGAGAGGGTAGAGCTGCGGTCAGCAACGCCTATATAAGACAACAGGCATATGACGCAGGCGTTAATCGGTTACTGCTGCTGCAGTGGCAGGTTATCACGTTTAAGTGGGATTCAGCGCTGTGTTATACTCATCGTTCGAGATAGGGGACGTAGCATCTCTGAAGTAGTGATGAGGTGGGGATTTTCCAGTACGGTAGCTCCTTACTTAACAGCCATATACAACCGCTCTCTCAAAGAAGGATCTGTACCAAAAGATTGGAAAGTTGCACAGGTCACACCTATATTCAAGAAAGGCAGTAGGAGTAACCCAACAAACTACAGGCCTATTTCAGTGACTTCAATTTGCAGCAGGGTTTTGGAACATATCCTGTATTCAGAAATTATGAATTATCTCTAACAGAATAATCTATTGACCCAAGGTCAACACGAATTTAGAAAATTTCGTTCATGCGAAACACAAGTAGCCCTTTATTCACATGAAGTGCTGGGTGCTATCGACATGGGTTCGCAAATTGATTCCGTATTTCTTGTTTCCAGGCTTTTGACACCGTGCCTCAGAAACGGCTTTTAATCAAATTGCGTGGTTATGGTATATCGCCCCAAATTTGCGATTGGATAGGGTATTTCCTGTCAGAGGGTACACAGTTCGTAGTAATCGATGGTAAGGCATCGACTAAAACACAGAGGTAATATCGAGCGTTCCACAGGGTAGTGTCATTGATCCTCTGCTGTTCCTTATTTACATAAAGAATTTAGGGAAAGATCTAAGTAACTCTCTTAGGCTGTTTTAACGCCGTAATTTATAGTGTAGTAAACTCGTTTGTAGATCAGAACCAACTGCAGAACAATCTGAATAAGATATCTCTATGGTGTAAAAATTAGCAACTGACACTAAATAATGAGAAAAGAAATCCGTTAAACTTTGTTTACAAGACAAATAAGTCAAAATTAAAGGCCGTAAACTCTACAAAATACCTTGGAATTACTATTACTTCAGACATAAACTGGAGAGAACACATAGATAATGTCGTCCGAAAGGCGAACCAGAAACTGCGTTCAATTGGTAGAACCCTTAAATCATGTAACAGAACTACTAAAGAAACTGCATACACTACGATTGTCCGTCCTTTTTGGAGTATTGCAGCCCAGTGTGGATATTTATCAGATGGGTTTGACGGAGGACATCGAAAGAATCCAAACAAGAGCAGCTCGTTTTTTATTGTCACGATACTGGGGAGACAGCATTACAGAAATGATACAGGATCTGGGATGGGAATCATTACAATGGCGCTTATCGCTGCAGCGTGGGTTACTTACGAAACTCCAATCGCCAACATTCTCCTCCGAAAGCGAAAATACATTGATGAATCCCACTTACATAGGTAGAAATCATCATCAGAATAAAATACGAGCAATCAGAGATAAAACGGAGAGATTCAGGTGTTCTTCCTTCCCGCGCGCTATTCGAGAATGGAATGGGAGATAAATATTACTACGGTGGTTCGATGAACCTTTTGCCAGGCACTTTAATGTTATTTGCATAGTATCCCATGTAGATATAGATGTAGATCGTTACGCAAAAATCCGGACGTGAACTCCGTCTTTGTTGTTGCTGTTGTTGTTGTTGTTTAGTGCGGACTAAACAGCTTGGTCATCAGTCCCCTGTTCCCAGCAAAGACGTTTCAGTGTGATGCAAGTAAAAGAAAATGTGGAGCTGAACACGCAGAAGGAAATCCCACAAGGGGTACACATTGACTTTGAACATTTCACTGAAAACTCAAAGAAGAGAACAAAAATGGGATAAACTAAGCGTTGAAACGAACTAAGATTCTACAGCAGAATACCGTGGTTGGCTGATCATGAGGATAATAAAGGTTGAGCCAGCCACTCTGCACATACTATGACCTCTTATTAAAAGCAGGACAGACAACACCTACATAAAAACAGAATAAAACGGTCTGCTTGGGCCACGGTGGAGTACCCGAGCAGTCTAAAGCGTCTCTCTGCGGAGCGCGCGGTTGCTCGCCGTGGAGGTTAGAGTCCTACCTGGGGCATAGCTGTGTGTGTTTGTCCTTAGGTTAGTTTACCTAGGTGTAAGTAGTTTGTAAGGTACGGACTGATGATCACGCAGTTTGGTCCGATAAATTTACAAACATTTTGGTCTGCTTGGTGGGTGCCTGAAAATCAGGTTTAGGTACTCTTCACTGAATCATATGATAAAAACCAGATGGGCGAATAAAACGTGAAACTCAGTCAGCTGTAGCAGCATCGTCTCCTAGCATAAGAGAAAGCGCAGCTGGTAGGTTAAAAGAGTGTCGACTGGGATTTAAACCTTAAGGTTACTTCTACATCTACATCTACATCAACGTCTACATGGGATACTCTGCAAATCACATTTAAGTGACTGGCAGAGGGTTCATCGAACCAACATTATACTATTTATCTCCCATTCCAACCTCGAATAGCGTGCGGGAGGAAAGAACACCTGAAACTCTCCTTTCGAGCTCTGATTTCTCGTATTTTATTCTGATGATAATTTCTACCTATATAAGTGGGAGACAGCAACATATTTTCGCATTCGGAGGAGAATGTTGGCGATTGGAGTTTCGTAAGTATCCCACGCCGCAGCGATAAACGCCGTGTGTTGTAATGATTCCTATTCCAGATCCTGTATCATTTCCGTAACGCTGTCTCCCCCGTATCGTGACAATACGAAACGAGGTGCCCTTCTTTTGACTCTTTCGATGTCCTACGTCAAACCTACCTGATAAGCATCCCACACTGGGCAGCAATACTCCAAAAATGGACGGACAAGCGTAGTGTATGCAGTTTACTTTGTAGTTCTGTTACATCTTTTAAGGGTTCTGCCAATAAAACGCAGTCTCTGTTTCGCCTTTCCCACATTATCTGCGTGTTTTTTCCAATTTAAGTCTGAAGTAATAGTAATTCCTAGGTATTTTGTGGAGTTTATGGCCTTCACTTTTGGTTGATGTATCTTGTAAACAAAGTTTAACGGATTTCTTTTCGTACTCATGTGGACGACTTCACACTTTTCATTATTTAGAGTCAATTGCCAATTTTACACCATACTGATATTTTGTTCAGATCGTTCTGCAGTTGGTTTTGATCTTGAGATGACTTTACTAGACGGTAAATGACGGCGTCATCTGCAGACAATCTAAGAGAGTTACTTAGATTTTCCCCTAAATAGTTTATGTAAATAAGGAACAGCAAAGGACCAATAACACTACGCTGTGGAACGCCCGATATCACGTCTGTTTTAGTCGATGCCTTACCATCGATTACTACGAACTGTGTCCTCTCTGACAGGAAATCCCCTATCCAATCGCAAATTTGGGGCGATATACCATAACCACGGAATCCTTCCTTTCCCAATCTAGGAGCAGGTCTCCAGTGTCAATTAGATGTATCTTCGATCAATTTCCCCATGGCAGTCCATGGAGTACATATTCCTTCTTACTTTGTCTTAGCTTGCACACCAATGTGGTGTACCCAAAAATAGGCAACTATAATGAGAGACGGAGCCGCTATTCCTCGACTCGTTTAATAAACACGCATTTCTCGGCCACTATAGGGGCTGCATCTATATAGCGTAGCTAGGCCGCGAGACAGTCGGATAGGCCGGTATTGTCTCCTGGGAAGCAGAATAATGGGCACTTGTGTCGGCGCTTCGACGCGCTGTTTGCCTCGGCGGCCCGACGGCGGCGTGGCAGCAATCGCCGCAGGACAAGCGCCGATTGTGCGCTCAGAGACAGGCGGCCCGCCGAATAATGCCCGCGGGGCTCGCCTTTCAACCGGCAGTCGTTAATCATTCTCGCCCGCGGAATGAGACTCGGCGAAATACCGACAACCATTATGTAAAGCGCGGGGCATCACTTAGAGCCACGCTCCGCCAAGAATAATAGCATTCTTTGTTGGCGGGGTCCCCATTATTCGCGGAGTTGCCCGGTTTGAGCACCTGTCAGCTCATGTGTTGCACCTATTTCGGCAAACTACTCACCGGCTCTCCTCATTTTCTTCGCGCTGTTGGGGAACTGCAATTAGTCCACGTCCGCGATCAAAGGCCTAGTGTGTCGTGGCCAAATTGCTCGCGATCGTGCATTTTTTTCGTGCCTGAATTGCAGGTCAGATAGGTTTGGCCGCGGCAGTAAAAGTTCGCTTTTCATAAACGCAATGGATAAACACGGCCGCGCTTCACCGTGGCTCAGTCAGAAATGAAGTGAATGCCAAAATAAATAGGAGTATTCTTGAAAACATTGAGGTACCGGGAAAACACATCAATCAAATCAGTGGCCTGCGTTGCGTTCTCGTGTCTGTGTGGTATCAAAGGAAAGAAGAATGAAATAGTTTCTCAGAAAATCATTGTTTATTGTAAAGCCAGTGGCCTGAATAAAATTTCTTTTCTTCCTCTTTCTGCATAAACGTGAAGAATAGACAATTTGCAGACGCGGGAGCATGCAACGTATAATTATGGATTAGAGAGAAGAGAAAATCACTAGGGAACGCTTACGGTCCGCGCTCACAGGTCAGTCAGTAGAGCGTTTGCCCGCGATAGGCAAAGGTCCCAGGTTCGAATCCCGGTTCGGCACACTGTTCTAAATTCTTCATGAAAGTTTCATATCAGCGCACACTCCGCTGCAGAGTGAAAATATCATTCTGGAAACTTTCCTTAGGCTGATGGCTAAGCCATGTCTCCACCACATCCTTTCTTCCAGAAGGGCTAGTCTTGCGAGTTTCGTAGGAGAAATTCTGCGAAATTTGGAAATTAGGAGGCGAGGTACTGGCGGAAGTAAAGATGTTAGGACGTACCGTGCAGCATGCCGGGATAGCTCTGTCGGTAGAGCGCTTGCACGCGAAAGGCGAAGGTCTCCGGTTTCAATCCCGGTTCCGGCACACAGTTTTATTCCGCCACAGAAATTTCATACCAGAGCACACTCCGTTGCAGAGTGAAAATTTCATTCAGAGAATCATCGTTCGTATCCTGCATTCTATCTCTCTCCTCACTCACTGTTTCTCTCTTTCTGCCTCCTGCTTACCATCTACCTCCTAATCGGCGGAACTACTGTACACATTTCATTTTGTTTTCAATAACGGGTAGAACGACGGAGGAGGAGATCTGTGTATATTATTTACAACTAACTACGTAAGATTTGAGGAGACTGGTGCACATGTACATTTATTCCTTTTCGGGATTTTTAAATGGTTTTGTATGGATTTATCTCATATGAAATAACTCTGTTACTGCAGTATAATTTGGTATATATATAACGAAATCAGCAGTAAACCTAATATTTCACAAACATTCAATAATTGACTTATGTCGAGACATGAAATGTGACCCGGTATCCTATACCAACTCATTGGGAAACGATTATACGTATCACACAAGACAATAAAATGTAAATAAATCAATTAACTTAAAAAATCATAGTTTTTACCGTCTGTAATCCGGTTTTATCATCATCGTTAGAGTTCTAAATTCGGCATAAAAGGAAATAATTTATCTCCTCTCAGAGGTTGTCATGATCCCACCTCTCTAAGGCCCTGAACCTATTGTCGATATCTGGTTCTGTTTTCCGTAACAGTAAATACCAAGACAATTGTAATCCTCTTCACCAGAACTGGGCCTACCTAAATATTCGAAAATGATCAAACGTTTGTAAATGTAAGGGACTCCACTACGTTGGTCATTAGTTCCTAGGCCTACAAACTACTTGACCTAACTTAAAGTGAATTATGCTAAGAACGAGACAAACACACATGCCCGTGGGAGGACTCGAAAACTCCAGCAACGAGCAAGCGCACGGTACACAGCGAGGCGCCTTAGAACGGTCGCCCAATCCATCACGGCCAAAAATTTTCCTTGTTTTCGCTTTCACCAGTTTCTTATATCACAAAACGAGGAAATAATTACGATACCGGCGACGGTACAACTGCTTGAGATTCTCGATCCGCGGAGGAGTGGCCGAGCGCTCTGCGGCGCCCTGCGGAGTGCACAGTTGCTCGCCGTCGGAGGGCGTAAGCTACTTTAAGTCGTTTGTAAGCCTAGGGACTGATAACCGCAGCAGTTAATTGCCAGAGATTTACAAACATTTGACATTCTCGATTCTCGGAATGTAAGTATGCACGGTAGCCCCAAAGCCGCGTGGAAACAGCCGTGCGCTGTTAGGCGCCTTACTGGGGAGTGGGCGGCTGTTCCCCGTCGGAGGTTATAGTCCTCCCTCGGGCAAGGGTATGATTGTTTTTCGTAGCATGATTTAGTTTACTTAGCTGGTAGGTGCAGTGACTGACGAGCACAGCAGTTTGGTCCCATAGCTTTACAAACATTTGAACATTTTTAATCCCGAAAGAGACTTTTTCTGGTGAAAATCAGTATGCGATTTATTGAAATTGTCAGCATTTTCTGAATACGATGGTAAACTTTTGTTACAGCAGTCTTCTCATTTACAAAATTTGTTTCCCAAAAATAGAAAATGGTATACTTAAGCTGATGACGGCTTTCGGCAAATTAAATTAATGAATGTATGAATAATCTGTGCAGCTTTGCGGCCGATCCTCGTGGAGGTGTGGTTATATTACCATGAATTGAGCTGTGGCGACGTCTTTCTAAGAAACCAACGATGGGCATTACGAATGTAGAAGGAGACACAAAAAGATTTAAATCCACGGCGTTCTCTCCAGATGGGGGAAGCTTGTCGTAAAAATTAGGACCGATCCTCAGAAAACAGGGAATGGAAGTTATTTTCTGTCGCTCATCATCGATGACCTCACTCTTAAGTTCCATTAAAGATCACATCGCAAAGCTGAGGTTTACAATATCCACTGTGACAGGGGACACATAGAATCCATGAATGATGTATGAAACACCCGGCTTTTATAACAAACATAAATCGTCAGTGGCAGAGCTGGGTTTTCAACTGGCCCCTAATGATGTGTGAAAACATCGAAATTTCTACCCGTACCTCATCTTTCTCGTCAGTGGCAGAGCTGGGTTTTCAACTGGCCCCTAATGATGTGTGAAAACATCGAAATTTCTACCCGTACCTCATCTTTCTGGTACCCAGTGGTGAGGGAAGGCATTGAAATCCGTTTCGGGACGAATTTAATTACTATAACTAGTGGTTTCAGATTGGATGAATCATGGATTCCAGAGTTTAATTTAACAAACTCACAAAGAAGTCGCCACAGCACAGATAACAGTAATAATTCGTTATTTGCATGAGGATCGACAACGCAGGCGCACACATATGTCATACGTTGTACTTGTCTGCTGCCGATCGACGTCTCTGTGGACGTAGCCGTGCAGCCGGCTGCGGTGGCCGAGTGGTCTGCGGCGCGCCAGTCACGGTCTGCACGGCCACTACGGTCGCGGGTTCTAATCCCCCCTCGGGTATGGATACTTGTGCCGTCCTTAGTGTTAGCTAGTTCATAAGTCGTTTGTAAGTTTAGACACTGATGACGTCGTAGTTGAGTCCCATAAGCTATACAAACATTTGAACGTACGTGCAGTGATGCGCTCCGTGGGATTTTAAGGGGCGCAGCAAGTGCTACAGTTTCATTCTGTCTGACTCTGAAGGTGGCTGCACGGCACGCAGCCAGAATATTAAAAGAAGCAAAATTTATGCAGTAGCGTGTCCGAAACTTTATGGTGTCATTTTTGTCCATTCACGAAAACAACAAAATGTTAGTCGCCTGGTTTCTCTTTTGAATGCAAGACAAGCCCATATTGAACTGTACACCAAACTACTACTACTACTTAATTTTGTTGAATTGGAATAAAATTTCCGAAACCGGCGAAACCGGTTATCAAAATAAAAATCAGATTTATTTATTTATTTATGCATTGAATGCTCAGATTACTTCATACGTTCGTCAGGAATGCAGGTTCTTCTCAGTATATCGCTCTCTGTACAGTTCCTTTGCCTGCGTAGCATTTTGCCTACCTTCAACATAATAAAAGAAATCATTTAAGTTAAAATAATGGCGTACCACAGGGTTAGAATTCACGAACACCAGGAGGGAAAGCTATAGCTTTACCGCTGAACTACGCATCACGATTACATTTTCTGATAAATCACAATACACACAGTTAACTACCCTGAGTTTTAGCCTTCTGAGAGCACGTTTTCAAGTAAATCATACGAAGCTCATTTAATATTAGTTGATATCTCTGATATAATACTTGTATACGTCACATTAAATCACGGCTTGATACGAAAGGATTCAGTAGCGCGTGCTTAGTGCTGTGCATGAGTACATATTTCATTAACACCGTTGTCTGCGTCTCTTTTTCTCTGTATGGGCATAATTAAGTGATGAAACTCCAAATAAAAATGGCAGAACCTATGACTGGGAAACATAAGACATCAAGGAAGAGAACCATTAAAGGGAATTACTGGAAAAATTGGAAAATGGTGCAGGTCATCCCCGCTCTTAAGAAGGGACGTCGAACAGATTTGCAGATCTATAGGTCTATATCTCTAACGTCGGTCAGTTGTAGAATTTTGGAACATGTATTATGTTCGAGTATAATGACATTTCTGGAGACTAGAAATCTGCTCTGTAGGAATCAGCATGGGTTTCAAAAAACGCGATCGTGCGAAACCCGGCTCGCGCTATTCATCTACGAGACTCAGAGGGCCATAGACACGGGTTCTTAGGTAGATGCTGTGTTTCTTGACTTCCGCAAGGCGTTTGATACAGTACCCACCGATGTTTAATGAACAAAGTAAGAGAATATGATCTCTCAGACCAATTCTGTTATTGGATTGAGGTGTCCTAGATAACAGAATGCAGCATGTCATTCTCAATGGAGAGAAGTCTTCCGAAGTAAGAGTGATATCAGGGGTGCCACACGGAGGTGTCGTTGGTCCGTTGCTGTTGACAATATGACCTTGCGGATAACATCGGTAGCTCATGAGGCTTTTTGCTGTTGACGCTGTAGTATACAGAGAGTTTGTAACAATGGAAAATTGAATTGAAATGCAGAATGATCTGTATAGAATTGACGCATGGTCCAGGGAATGGGAATTAAATCTCAATATACACAAGTGTAATGTGCTGCGAATACATAGAAAGAAAGATCCTGTATCATTTAGCTACACTATAGCGGGTCAGCAACTGGAAGAAGTTAATTCTATAAATTATCTGGTAGTAGGCATTAGGAGTGATTTAAAATGGAACGACCATATAAAATCAATCGTCGGTAAAGCAGATGCCGGACTTAGATTCATTGGAAGAATCCTAATGAAGAGGAGTCCGAAAACAAAGGAAGTAGGTTACAGTACACTGGTTCGCCCATAGCTTGAAAACTGCTTACCAGTGTGGGAACCGTACTAGGTGGGGTTGATAGAGGAAGTAGAAAAGATCCAACAGAGGGCAGCACGCTTCGTTACAGGGTCATTTAGTAATCGTGAAAGCGTTACGGAGATGACCGATAAACTTCAGTAAAAATGTTCAAATGTTTGTAAATCTATCGGACCAAACTGCGTGGTAATCAGTCCGTAGCTTACAAACTACTTAAAGCTAGGTAAACTAACCTATGGACAAACACACACGCATGCCCCAGGGAGGACTCGAACCTCCACGGCGAGCAACCGCGCGCTCCACAGCGAGACGCTTTAGACCACTCGGCTACTCCACTGCGGCCATAAATTATCTGAGAGTAGGCAATAGGAGTGATTTAAAATGGAACGATCATATAAAATCAATCGTCGGTAAAGCAGATGCCGGACTTAGATTCATTGGAAGAATCCTAAGGAAAAGGAGTCCGAAAACAAAGGAAGTAGGTTACAGTACACTGGTTCGCCCACAGCTTGAATACTGCTCACCAGTGTGGGATCCATACTGGGTGGGGTTGATAGAGGAAGTAGAAAAGATCCAATGGAGAGCAGCGCGCTTCGTTACATGGTCATTTAGTAATCGTGAAAGCGTTACGGAGATGACCGATATACTTCAGTGGAAGCAAGAGAGACGCTCTGTCGCTCGCTACGGGCTTTTGTCGAAGTTTCGAGAACATATTTTTACTGAGAAGTCTATCAGTGTATTGCTCCCTTCTACGTATATCTCTAGTAGAGATCATGAGTCGAGCGGTCTAAAGCGCTTCGATGCAGAGCGCGCGGTTGCTCGCCGTCGGAGGTTCGAGTCCTCCCTGTGGCATGTGTGTGTGTGTGTGTGTGTGTGTGAGGCGCTTCAGTCACGGTCTGCACGGCCACTACGGTCGGGGGTTCGAATCCCCCCTCGGGCATGGATATTTGTGCCGTCCTTGGTTGTTCATAAGTAGTTTGTAAGTTTAGGGACTGATGACCCCGAAGTTAAGTCCCTTAAGCTTAACAAACATTTGAACATTTTTTGTGTGTGTGTGTTGTCCTGTAGGTTAGTTTAACTTAGTGTAACTAGTTTGTAAGCTACGGACTGATGACCACGCAGTTTGGTCCGATAGATTTACAAACATCTGAACATCTGAGATCATGAAGATAAAATCAGAGAGATTAGAGCCCACACAGAGGCATACCGACAATCATTCAGCGAACAATACGGGACTGGAATAGGAGGTACTCAAGGTACCCTTCGCCACACACCTATCGGGTGGCTTGCGGAGTATGAATGTAGATGTAGAATAGAAGTGAAGTGACCAGTTGTGGTAGTCTACCAACGGGGCACGGTTCAGGCGTGACGTAGATCGCTCTGGCTGGGGGAAAACAGTTCCTGCACGTGAACTGTCAGCTAGCAAGTAATTTTAATCGGGCTATAGTTTTGCACCTAAAGGTAAGGGCGATGCTCGCGCCAGGATCTGCGCGAGTCCGCCCGCGCTCTATGCGCCACCCTCTTCTTTTTACAGACAAAGTCTGTGGCAGGGCGTCGACGTGCGCGCCGGTGGTGTGTGGAGCGGGCGACGCGGCGGTTTCATTACGGGCGGGCGGCGGGCAGGTGGCGGGCTTGCACACGCTATCGATTGCGGGGAACTGGGTCATTCCGCGCGCCCCGCGGCGCCGGCCGGCTATTTTCCTCCGCGGCAGAAAATTGGTCCCCGAGCCGCCGCTGCCGCCGCCGTCACGTGGCCCAGTCCACCTGCTGTCCAAACAGCGCGCCGGCAAACAGCCCGCCACTGCGCGCAGCTCGCTTTGTGCGCCCACGTAATGGCTGCCGGCGCACGCAGCCAAAATCCATCCCTAATAGAGCAGGGGCAGGCGGCAGCCGACTTACGCAACGTTACGTAACTGCCCAGCAACTGCGGAAGCCGCACCGCGGAACACCTGGGCGATCCGTATGCTTATCTGCCCTAGTCTGTCCCTACAGCACTAGGTATTTCTATTGATGTGAGGGACGACTGGAGCGTAACACCCCTAACTCACAAATAACATAAAAATCAAATGTTTGCAGAGCTTATGGGGCTTAACTACGGGGTCATATTCTAAAGACGGCACAAACATCCATGCACGATGACCGATTCGAACCCCCAACCGCAACGTGACTGGCACGCCGCAGACAGCTTGGCCACTGCTGCCGGCCACTAATAACGTATAAGTTTTTATCACCTAACTAACATACTGCGGTGTGTCAGAACTCGGGAGTTTATTAAAATAAATATGAGCCATTTATATTTATTTATTTATTTCATATTTTTGGAAACATTTTCGTTTCTCTATTTTTGGGTCAACAGCATTCTATTTAAATTTATTAATAAAAACAGTCTAGAATGCACTAATTTATTTCATTCAACTAATTTCAGTCTTATTTAGACGATCCTCAGGAATTTTGTCTCCATCGATGTTGTGGAGCTGGCAGGTAGCTGGGAGCCTTCCGGTGACGCACTGGAAGCCTCCCAGCTACCTGCCAGCTTCACAACATCGATGGAGACAAAATTCCTGAAGATGGTCTAAATAAGACTGAAACTAGTTGAATGAAATAAATTAGTGCATTCTAGACTGTTCTTTATTAATAAATTTATTTATTTATTTTGCTGTCGTTTACAATCACCTGTTGACTGGATGCTAAAACAGTTCGGATATTGCACAGTTAATTGATTTTCTACAGTGAATAATTTCTTCTCATAACTAGTTAATTTTTAGAATATACAGCTTTAGTAACTTATGAAATAAAACTATAAATAACAATTTGAAAAGATAATCAAATTATACATGTCCATTTAAGAATAAGAAGTAAAGAATAAGGGCAAGTTCAGACGTTCATGTTGAAAAAGATAATGAAAGAATAACGTGAATTTATATTTAACAGAAGAAGATGATAGGTGAGAGAAATTATGAGAATCTGGAGTCCGACATCATGTGATGCTTGAGATTCGAGGACTTGGCATTCCCATCAAGTCGTCTACCCTCAGCCATTGTTAGTATTAAATGTATGTTACACTAAATATTTGTTGTGGCGTAAAGTCAGCGCCTCACGCCAGACACACGAAAACGATCGTGAAGAAGGCAGCGGACGACCGGCAGCCAATCACACGCCGGCGCCGTGCCTCCTGGAGGGAGCAATCTCTACAAGGAGCTATATCTAGGCCAACATGCGTCAGGACGAGTCCCCTCCATATCCAGTCCGCCCCTCCCCCGCGGTTGCCACATCCCTATTCCATCCCCTCCTCCTCCTCCCCCCCAACCCGCGGAGGCGTCTCGACCATTTTCAACATGTACCAGTGCTAGTGTAAGTGATCAGTGACTTCCGTATGATTTTAACTAGTGCCTCAACAACCATGATCTACGATTTTTACCGTGTGAACCGTCCGCTGTCTTCGATGTGTTTGTGTGTGTCTCTCATTGTAATTTTAACCGTCACCGTGGCTCTGAACAGTTTTTATGAGTATGTGTATTTTTTTCTTTCTTTTTTATAGCCGCTTGCTTGTTCCTACATGTCATAATACGTCTTTCACAAGGCTGAAGAGCAGCCACCGTAGCTGCTGCCAGCCTGCCAACTGTATGTTGGCTTTAAAATGACAATAAAGGAAAAAAAAATTCAGGACGAGTCCATCTGAACTCGGCTCCGAAATAGGCAGTCACTAGGACTCAGCGCAACTAGCATCGTGCAAGAAGACTCCGCCGCGAGAACAGACAGACATACTTTAGTAAATAAATACCTTAGTAATACTTTAGTAAATAAAACTTGTATTACGAATCAGTATAGCTGTTGTAGCAGTCCACGCATCCCACGCGTCCTGAGCAGATCCTTTCCTGAAAGATATGCCAAGGAGGACACAACACTACTAACTTAGATTATACTGTTCTTTTTTATGATATATTAACAGGTTAACAGCTTTATAGTGCCGTTTTGTTGCTGACAAAAAGTGACAATTCGCTGACACTTTCTTATTTGTTCTTACTACTATATTTACACTAATTATTGTGTATAAGATGATGATCACTGTCCGCGTCCGTGTCCTTGTTGTTGGTCCTGTCATGTTCTCGATTTCGGTTCCTTTGCTGATACCCTCTATTCACTGTGTTTGCTCGCTGCGTACGTTATTTTCTTCTGTATGGTCTGTTTCAACTGTAGTCCTCATACGTCGGGTGCCAGATTTTATCTGTTACTATATTGAGTGTTACTATGTTGAGGTCTTTTGACCTCGTATATTTGTTGTTCTGCTTGAGCGTATAGTGCTGGTAATGTGTCTCAGAGGTGATAGTAGGTTCCGCAGAATAGGACAACGTGTTCGGGAGATGAGCCACCATTGCTGAAAACTATCTTGGTGCCAAAAGTATATGAAGTGTACACGGAAAGAAAATGAACTGAAATGATCGCACGACATTTGTGGCTCGGAGATCCCGTCTGGGAATGTTCGGCAGCCTAGAGAAAGTCTTTTTACTTGGCGCCACTTCGGCGACATGTCGGTCGATGACGAAGAAAATGATGATGAAGACAACAGAACAGCTCGTCTCTTGCCGGGAATCGAATCCAGGCTCCCTCCGTGATAATCATCGACGCTGTCGACTGAGCAAGGAGACGGACACACGGGCGGAAGGGGCTCATCGATATTTTAGTAATTTTTAATTAGAAGTATTTGGAGTGTATACAGCTATGAAGGGCTCATCGACATCTTAGAAAAATTTTAGGAGAGGAATTTAAACATTTAATTTCGTGTATAACTTGTCTTTTTGCAAACCATTCATGTCTCTTTATGTAAAACGTCTTAGAAATTTTATTATTTTATTATTGTTGTGAACAATGCAATAAGCCCGTTTTTTTCTGGGAAATGGTCCTCTTCTTTCCCTGTATGGGATTTTTTTTCTTTCGTCATGTCTTGTGCTAGGAACTCTTTTCTCATGAAAAGAGCAGTCCTTATTGAAGTACACACTGACGGCAACATGTGGAAAAGAGATCAGCATTTTGGAAGAAACTGTTGATGAGTCCCTTCTTTCCGTGTACCCTTCATGTGTTATTAACACATTGACTGTCATGTAAGCCAACATCGCCGAAGTCGAGTGGCCGAGCGGTCTAAGGCGCCTTGCGAAACACGCAGCTGGTCGCCGTCGAAGTTTTGAGTCCTTCCTGGGGCCTGTGTGTGTGTGTGTGTGTGTGTGTGTTGTCCTTAGGTTAGTTTAACGTAGTTTAAATAGTTTGTAAGCCTAGAGACTAATAAATAAGGTAGTTAAGTCCCATAGATTTACAAACCTATGAACATTTTTTGCCAATATCGGGTGACGGTTACACAGGTTATGACGCCACGTGAGCCACATTTGGTTGACGTATACACTGTACAGTGAGACGCGTGAGCAAGAACTGGCTCACAGGCAGACTTCTGTCTATACTTCAGGGTAAGGCGACCAACCGTCCAGGATTCTACGGTCAGTCCGGCATTTGGACTCATCCCACATTACTGGAAATATCCCACAAAATGGCAAAAGCGTTACGCATTCCAAAAATGTTCACATGTTTGTAAATCTATCGGACTCGACTGCCGGTTATTATTCGGTAGCTTGCAAACTACTGAAACTAAGATAAACTAACCTAAGGACAACACAAACACCCATTCCCGAGGGGGGACTCGAACCCCCGACGGCGAACGACCAGTAAGGCGTCCCAATGCGCACGGATAATCCGCCGCAGCCCCTGCATTCCAGAACAAATCTTCTTCCTTCTTACACGAAACACAAAAAGACTTGTTAGAAAATTCTGTTTTTGGCATATTTTCTGTGCCTTCTTAAGCACGTTTCAATAAGTGTAATGGAATATTTTTCGATGTTCAGGGTGCGAATCAGTATTTAATATTATCATAGTCTGTATAAACGTATTTGAAATCTGGCATGTAAATTCACTATCAGCATTCATTTTACTTCCTTCAGGAATAAAATGGTGGTGAAATTCTGAAAATGCAACAACGAAAGTTAGTGAGCATTGCATTTAATAAGGCACAATTAAATTTCTATAATAGAGTAGTTCAAATAGTTTTGAAAAGTAGTTTTTACCAAATTTAATTCGAAGTTATTGCAAAACATAATTCTTTGGATGGAATAAGCTACTTATCAAAGTAATACAGACAACGAAGGTGATCGGAAAAAATGTAACTGAGAAAGAATATATACAATTAGTAAGACTCTAAAATTCAAAATTGGAGCATGATAAAATATTTATGAACTATTAATAATGATGTAAAAAAGGGATAACTTCCTGATGTTCTGCACAACTAATTTATTCGTCATGATTCAAAATTACGAATAAAATATTCTAATGTTACACGTATTCCTTTAAAGTAAATGAGTAGGCCTACTCTGCTTGTCTAAATTTATTTCCTAGTTTCAGAATAACGGGCACGATGAGTGACATGATGTTTTCCTTCACATCGTCGAAATGTCCCGCATTCAGTTTTGAAGAAGTTGGCAGCCTTAGTTTAGAGCCCCCAGAAGCCGCACAGGGCTCACATATAATGCGTTTCCACTATGGGTTTAATAGTGGTGGCTCCACTGAAAACTCTGATGTTCGTAGGAAAGTAATTGTGTAGTTCATTGATCTTTTGTTGTACAATGAGAAGACGCTGTATTGTGATAATTGGTACAGAAGTGTTATCATTGTCTACAGAAATAATTATTACTTCAATCCACCTTGTTGGTACTCTTAGGAATAACACAAAAGGCAAACCCAAAGCCGGCCGCGGTGGCCGAGGTGACTGAGGCGCTCCAGTCACAGTCAGCCCGGCCACTACGGTCGGGGGTTCGAATCCCCCCTCGGGCATGGATATTTGTGCCGTCCTAGTTCGTAAGTAGTTCATAAGTAGTTTGTAAGTTTAGGGACTGATAACCCCGTAGTTAAGTCCCATAAGCTTAACAAACATTTGAACATTTGCAAACCCAAAACTGTAATATCCGCAAAACTGAAAATGAAGCAAATAGTAGTTCACAGATCAACACAAAAATCTCCTTGATCAAACGGAAAGGTAAACGGGATTTTAGATGATTTATACCACAACGATTTCTTTACATCTGTTGTGGGTTTAAATCATGTGAGCCACGAGTGGCTACAAATCATAATTGTAATAAAATGTAGTTATTGGACCACGTTAGTCATGCGTATCTCATGACGATTATCAGTCCAGATCAGTCGTATCAAGTAACTTAGTTCTATATGTTCAAAAGCAGACTTCTGTTGCAAAAAAATCAAATTGGCCTCACAAGTAATATTTTTGAGTTCACTGTGGTACAGGAACACATGGTTGATATTTCATCACGGCAGTCAGTGTGTTATGATAAAGATAATAAATATTGGGAAAAAGGACACTACGAACTTCAGATTGCAGACTGTTTCAGTCTGTAGAAAACTTCGTTTTTTCTTTTTTCGAAACGTATTTTAAACATTCTCGTACAGGTTGAAGGTGTAACCAAGGTATAAGGTATAACCAAGGTATAAGATATAACAAAGTTCTTGATAGGGATATTCGACTTCCTTCTCTATCGGTCGTCAAAAGTTACAGATAGGTTTTGTTTTTGAAAGTCTCCACGAGGACTTGAAGTTGTGGATGTTCTCCATCTGGAATCTGCAGCATACATTTCCGATACCTAACTCTTACTCTGAATCTGAGCTAATATTGTGTTCGAGTGCGTAAGCTTTTTCCACGTCACTATTATTGTCGAACCTAAAAATGGATCACAAAATTTGTATCATTTCACGTCTTCATTCTCGGTGAACTTGTTCTTGCTAACGCCGTTAAAGTAATGAATAATCTTGGATGTAATTTTCTTATTACATCATATATGAAGATAAAGAAATAGAACTAAATGCACACACAGAGAAACTGAAAGATCTCAGAAATTTTACGTAACTACTATGCTGCTGTCTCATCGTTCAACACAGTGAAGAGGAAAGTAAAAGTGGTAAAAACGGAAGCTCTTCACTGCACGAAGTGCGCACTCACACCGAAAGGTACAACACTGGCCATTAAAACTGCTACACCAAGAATAAACGCAGATGATAAATGGGCATTCATTGGACAAATATATTATACTAGAACTGACAGGTGATTACACTTTCATGCAATTTGGGTGCATAGATCCTGAGAAATCAGTACCCAGAACAACCAGCTCTGGCCGTAATAACGGCCTTGATAGGCCTTGGCATTGCGTCAAGCAGAGCTTGGATGGCGTGTACAGGTACAGATGCTCATGCAGCTTTCAAGCCGGGCGCCGTGGCTCAGCGCGTCCGGTCAGGGGGCTCAACGCCCTCTGTAATAAAAAAGCTGAGCCAACAACACTTTGAACATCAACGAACAAATACGATCAGCGTCCGCGATGAGCTCGGTCACCATTGACCAGACGTTTTCAGTTGGTGAGAGATCAGGAGAATGTGCTGGCCAGGAAAGCAGTCGAACATTTTCCGTATCCATAAAGACCCGCACAGGAGCTGCAACAGGCAGTCGTGCATTATACTGCTGAAATGTAGGGTTCCACAGGGATCGAGTGAAGGGTAGAGCCACGCGTCGTAACACATCTGAAATGTAACGGCCACTATTCAAACTGCCGTCGATGCGAACAAGAGGTGATCGAGACGTGTAACCAATGGCACCCCATACCGTCACGCCGGGTGAAACGCCAATATAGCGATAACGAATACACGCTTCCATTGTGCGTTCACCGCGATGTCACCAAACACGAATGCGACCATTATGAAGCTGTAAACAGAACCTGGGTTCATCAGAAAAAAAGACGTTTTGCCATTCGCGCACCCAGGTTCGTCGTTGCATACACAGTCGCAGACGCTCCTGTCTGTAATGCAGTGTCAAGGGTAACCGCAACCATGGTCTCTGAGCTGATAGTCCATGCTCGTCGAGCTGTTCGTGCAGATAGTTGTTGTCTTCCAAACGTCCCCATCTGCTGACTCAGGAATCGAGACATGGCTACACGATCCGTTACAGCCATGCGGATAAGATGCCTGTCATCTCGACTGCTACTGATTTGAGGCCGTTGTGATTCAGCACAGAGTTTGTATTGCCCTCCTGAACACACCGATTCCATATTGTGTTCTCAGTCATTGTATCGCGACCAACGCGAGCAGCATTGTCGGGATACGATAAATCGCACTCGTGTTAGGCTACAATCCGACCTTTATCAAAGACGGAAACGTGATGGTACGCATTTCTCATCCTTACATGGCATCACAACAACGTTTCCCCAGGCAACGCCAGTCAGTTGCTGTTTGTGTATGAGAAATCAGTTGGAAACATTCCTCATGTCAGCACCTTGTAGGTGTCGCCACCGGCGTCGACCTTTTGTGAATGCTCTGAAAAGCTAAACATTTGCATAACACAGCATCCTGTCGGTTAAATTTCGCTTCTGTAGCACGTCATCTTCGTGGTGTAGCAATTTTAATAGCCGGGAGTGTATATACAAGATCGCCGATTTCAAGTTGGCGCCCACGTTCGGTACATGCGATAAAAGATAAATCACCTCACCCTTTTTTCCGGGCATATTGAAGTATCCCAGTTCCTTCAGTGGATTTGAATTAAGAGGGTGTAAAGCTACATTTGGTCCACCTACAAGGACTACAGAAAAGGATTTCTTTTTTTTTTTTTCTTTTTTTTTTTTTTAAACAGGGAGCAAACTGCTGAGGTCATCTGTCCATATTCTTACAAAGTACGTACACTAATTTATGCTAAGAACAGCACACACACACTCACACACACACACACGCATGCTCGAGCGAGGATTCGAACCTCTGACGGGGAGAGGCAGCGTAATCCGGGGAGAGGTGCCTTAGACCTCACGTCTATTCCTGCGTGGCTATCGACCGTAGAAGAGCCGCGAGGGAGAAGCCGAGCGGTCTAAGGCGCCTCGCAGAGGAGCGCGCGACTGCTCGCCGTCGGACGTTCGAGTCCTCCCTGGGGCATGGGTGTGTGTTGTCCCTAGGTTAGTTTACCTTTAAGTAATTTGTAAGCTACGGACTGATGACCGCGCAGTTTGGTCCGATGGATTTACAAACATTTGGACATTTGAACCGTAGAAGTGAACAGGACAAGTAAGGAAGAGGACTGTGATTTGAAGGAAGAGAACTAGGCAACATGACCGGTGATTGGAGGAACTGTTGGCGGACGAATCAGCGTAGGCAAGGAGGAAGGGGTAGCTTTAGTGGGTGCTGTAGTGAAGAAAGACAGAGAAGCGCGGGTAAAGAGAGGGCTGTGGTGGAAAGTAAAATGAGAGTGAAGCACGTGGACGGCGCCCACAGAGTTTCTGTCCTCGTTGCTGCGGTCTGCGGCACCCGAGAGTACACAAGGGTCAGCTGCGGCCGTGGGACGGGAGTGTCGGCCGCCGACGCAACCCGCTGCTGCGGTTCGACGCAGGCGGGACGAGAGAGTCCGCCGTGTGTGTGTGTGTGTGTGTGTGTGTGTGTGTGTGTGTGTGAGCGGCAGGCAGTGCGGCGTGACGTGGCGTGACGTGACAGGGCGCGGCCGCGCGTGAGGCGCGCAGTCGCCGGCCGAAAGGACGGCAGGCGAGGGGAAGCGCCGTGCGGGCCCTAATTGAAAATAATTCAGCCGGATCAATGGGCAGCCGGCCGTGCCGGAGCGCTGCCCGCACACACACACACACACACACACACACACACACACACACAGAGCCGCTGGCGGGGCCCGGCGCGGTCGCCAAGGCCAGTCACTCCACTGGCACCGGCGATCACTACACTGTCATTCCGGTGCCGTGCTCAAGTCACTCTCAGACCGTAAAACAAGGGAACCTACCCGACTCTTATTACGACGCAGTACTCTTCGAATTATCAAAGGTGATCTCAAGAGCACATATATTATATTACGTCTGTAAAATCACAGCCGCTGGCAAGTCCCGTCGCGGTCGCTAAGGCCAGTCACTCCACTGGCACTGGCGATCACTACTCTGTCACTACAGTGCCGTTCTCAAGTCACTCTCAGACCATAAAACAAAGGGGACCTGCCTCACTCTTATTACGACGCAGTACACTTCGAATTATCAAACGTGATCTCAAGAGCACATATACTACATTACGTCTGTAAAATCACAGCCTCTGGCAAGTCCCGTGGCGGTCGCCAAGGCCAGTCACTCCACTGACACTGGCGATCACTACTCTGTCACTCCAGTGCCGTTCTCAAGTCACTCTCAGACCATAAAACGAAGGGGACCTGCCTCACTCTTATTACGACGCAGTAGTCTTCGAATTATCAAACGTGATCTCAAGAGCACATGTACTACATTACGTCTGTAAAATCACAGCCGCTGGCAGGTCCCGTCGCTGTCGCCAAGGCTTCGCAGTCCACTGGCACCGGCGATCACTACACTGCTACTCCGGTGCCATGCTAAAGTCACTCTCACACCGTAAAACAAAGGCACCTACCTCTCTCATTACGACATAGTACTCTTTGTATTAGCAAACACTTCAACAATTAGCACGAGTGTTTTTGTTGTTGTTTCGGCAGTAATTTCTTATGTTCTGAGATACGGTTCTCCGCCGAAGTAAATCACGTAATCTCAAGAGCATATGTACTATATTATGTCTGTAAAATCACAGCCGCTCGCAGGTCCCGTCGCGGTCGCCAAGGCTAGGCACCCCACTGGCACCGGCGATTACTACACTGTCACTCCGGTGCCGTGCTCAAGTCACTCTCACACTGTAGAACAAAGGCACCTGCCTCACTCTCATTACGACACAGTACTCTTCGAATTATCAATCACTTCAACATTTCACACATATGTTTTTGTTGTTATTTTGGCAGTAATTTCTTATGTTCTGAGATAAGGCTCTCCACCGAAGTAAATCACGTGATCTCAAGAGCATATGTACTATATTAGTCTGTAAAATCACAGCCGCTGGCAGGCCTAGTCCCGGTCGCCAAGGCCAGTCACTCTACTGGCACCGGCGATCACTACACTGTCACTGCGGTGCCGTTCTGAAGTAACTCTCAGACCATAAAACAAAGGGACCTACCTCACTCTTATTACGACGCAGTACTCTTCGAATTATCAATCACTTCAACGCTGGGACGTTCCGTCGCAGTCGCCAAGGCTAGCCACTCCACTAGCACCGGCGATCACAACACTGTCACTGCTTTGCCGTGCTGTAGTAACTCACAGACCATAAAAAAAGGTGACCTGCCTCACTCTTATTACAACGCAGAACTCTTCGAATTATCAATCACTTCAACATTTGGAACGAGTGGTTTCGTTGTTATTTCGGAAGTAATTTCTTATATTCTGAGATAAGGCTCTCCACCGACGTAAATCACGTGATCTCAAGACCACATGTACTCTATTACATCTGTAAAATCACAGCCGCTGGCAGGTCCCGTTGCGGTCGCCAAGGCTAGGCACCCCACTGGTGACGCCGATCACTACACTGTCACTCCGGTGCCGTGATCAAGTCACGCTCAGACCATAAAACAAAGGGACCTGCCTCATTCTTATTACGACGCACTACTCTTTGAATTATCAACCACTTCAACATTTGGCACGAGTGTTTTTGTTGTTATTTCGGCAGTAATTTCTTATGTTCTGAGACAAGGCTCTCCACCGAAGTAAATCACGTGATCTCAAGACCACATGTACTCTATTACATCTGTAAAATCACAGCCGCTGGCAGGTCCCGTCGCGGTTGCCAAGGCCAGTCACTCCACTCGCACCGGCAATGACTACACTGTCACTCCGGTGCCGTGCTAAAGTCACCTCAGACCATAAAACAAAGGGGCTTACCTCACTCTCATTACGACACAGTACTCTTCGAATTATCAATCACTTCAACATTTGCCAGTACCTTTGTTGTTGTTATTTAGGCAGTAAAATGAAATGAGCCTATAGCTTTCCTGGTCGTGAGATCTCTTGCGAGATTGTTCGGCCGGCTTAGTGTACGTCTTTTTATTTGACGCCGCGTGGGTGAATTACGTGGCAATGATGATGATGATGATTAGGACCACACACAACACCCAGTCACCTGCCGGGCATCGAACCCGGGGCTCCTGCGTTGTAGTCAGCGACGCTCCCGCTGAGCTACGGACGCGGACGTTCGGCAGTAATTTCTTATGTACTGAGTTCAGGCTCTTCACTATAGTAAATCACGTGATCTCAAGAGCACATGTACTACATTCAGTTTGTAAAATCAAGAGGTCACATCTGGAAACATCCTATATGATTAGAAGTGCGTACGGAACCATTCGAAGTTAGCACCTTTGTTTTTCGTGGGCAAGTGTTATACTGATTTGTTTTTCTTTTTTCCCTTGCGATATATCATTTTTTTAATTTACTCATCTTAGGGAGCGATCCTATTTTATAAATGGACGGATATATGCCAAGATTACAATTTTTTACTTATTTATCCAAGGTGATCGTTTCGAAACCCTATGCTGTCTCATTGACAAAAACCTGCTTTTAATAATGCTCCACATAAAATGTGGTACGTGGACAGGTTCGTATTTATATAAAAAATCGTGTGCTGGTGGGTGGTGAGAAATAAATGGATGGTTGGTCAAAATTAAAACAGTAAAATGTACATAAAATAATAACCACCACAGTGAATATGTGTGGTCAGCACATAAAACTAGTTTTATGTAGGTCTCAACCAGATATATGGTCTATGATGGTTATTATTTTATGTGCATTTTATTTCTAACCACCCACCAGCACATGATTTTATATATAAATATCAACCAGTACACCTGCAGATTTTATGCGGAACATTATTGTAAACAGTTTTTTGGCAATGAAACCAGATGATGAGACCATAGAGTGTCGAAACCAGTCGTCTTGGCTAAATAAAATAAAAACTGCGATACCTTTCATTTATACAAAAGGGATAAATGTGATTGTCTTTGCTCATTACTGATCAATGTGATCTTTGTTCAGATTTTGTACGTTCTTTTGTTTTCTTTTACTTCTAATTATATTAAGATGGCGGCCAGTCCTCTCAATCAACCAGATGATGTAGTAGTCCAAAAAGCATTTTCTGACGTCCTAATATTACATTTTCCAAAAATTATTAAATCCGAAAATTTGTGACCGTACAGAAAACTTAATTTTAAACAGAGTTTCTGTGTAGAAAACTCGATCCAGATGGTGAATACAGTAAAGTAGGAGATCCGAAATTTGGATAAAAGATTTTTCTCAAAAAAATTTAAAAATATTGTACCGATCGGGAAGTGTTACAGGATAGGAGAATTTTATGGTGCTTAAAATGCTTTATCTATTTGTCTTCTATAACTACTATGTTTCAAGATATATCGAAAACCGCTACAAACACATGATAACTGCAGATATAGCCCGCTTTAAGTCAAGAAATTACTTGTTTGAAAATTTAATAATTATTTTTACTTTTTCCACATACACACATTTTTGTTTGATTTGAAGGTCATTTCCGAAATTGGCTAGATTTACTCAGGGGATCGACCCACAACAGGTTTACGCTCATTTTTTTTTTTTTTTTTTTTTTTTTTTTTTTTTTTTTTTTTTTTTTTTTTTTTGTAAAATGTGTTACGTCTATCCTATTAAATTAAGTTTCAGATTTTGTCAGTCGTAAGGGTCCAAAAAGTTTTAGTGTTTGAGTCAGAGTAATGATGCACTTCACTAAACATTTGTCTCTGCTTTAGTTACATCTTTTACATGATAAGTTCGACTTCTGAAGAAGAGAAAATTAATTTTGTCGAAAGCTAGGTAAACACTTTAATTAAACCCATTTTAACGCAAATGGTTGGCCGCTAAGTACTCTTAAAAATTAGAATTATATATATATATATATATATATATATATATATATATATATATATATATATATTTCATGTACCTTATACACAATTTTTCAACTATTAAAGATAGTATGAATTGAAAAACTCCAAGATGGTGGACTAATTTACATCTCTATTAAGTGTATTCAGGTTTCCATAAGTGGTTATGTACTCTCAGAAACAGGATCTTTCGTCAGCTGTAGTTCCATCTGTATCCGTGAGCATAGTTTCCTACGTTTGGAGTCAAAGTCTTATTTGAGTCTCGGGTTCCTGAAAAGTGCTACATGATGTGTCTTCAGTACTGACGAGAGGATAACAAACCGTTCTTCATTGCGACGTGCACATTGCGTATGCATCAGGCAGCAGTGCTTGTTGTTTGTGATGCGTGGCCCCTCCCTGTGAGTGACAGGTGCTGCAGATGTGTTAGTGTTCCGTATCCTTAAACTGACTGTGTGTGCATTACAGCGATCCACTCGGTGTAACACAGGAGGGAAGTTCGGAGAGTAAGTTGCATTTATTGATAAAAGCGAGTTGGAGTACTGATAAGGAAACCAGTTTATTTTACGAAAACCAACAACACAATTCTTTTCAACACAGCGGCCGTAAATTTCGAGATATGACTCAAAGCGTGGAATATGTTCACGTAGTTCTACCTTCTACTGCATTAACCATTTCATAAGATACTACAGATGAACATCCACTTTGTTCTTCCTCATACACTTCCTTAAATTTTCGGTCCCCGTCGTCTCACCATTAAAGAACTTATCGCATTTCATCATGCTGCGGGTTTCTCGATGAACGATACCATTGTAAAAGAAATCACCACGAAGGACACACGCCACGGAGCGATATATATCGATATATATATATATATGAGCGGATCTGCGGTCGTAGCAGTGCAGCAAAGAAAAATCGAAACGAAATTTACTTTCAGAACTACACTCGTATATGGAACTTCACATCGACCTATTTCGAATGCTTTTCGTATTAAACATAACAACAATTGTTTGAGCCTGTACGTAGACATTTAGAAACGTATTTTTTGTGTTTGTCAGAGTTATTTTCCGAGTCAGCTGCATACCGAGATACCTGACATTTTCGCTGAAACGTATTGGGTATATGTGTAGTGTAAATCTTTCGGTCTGGTGAACTGCAATGGTACACATTGGAATTGCGGCTGTCTACTTTATACATTTTGGTTTGTCTGCTACAGTACTGTGGTCGCGGTGGAGTGGCCGAACGTTCTAAGGCGCCTTGCTGCTTAGCGCACAGTTGCTCATCGTCGGAGGTTAAAGTCCTCCCTCGGCAATAGGTGTGTGTGTGTGTGTGTGTGTGTGTGTGTTGTCTTTAGGTTAGTTTAAATTAGTTTAAGTAGACTTTAAGCCTAGGGACTAAAAACAAAGACGTTACGTCCCATAGGTATAAAATAGAGAGAGGAAAACAGTACTGTGGGAACGCTCGCTCCTTGACATCTCGTATAGCACTTCCCTCTGCACTTTCTTTGGTGGAACCTGGAGGATTATCGATGACTGGTCATGTGTGGTACGTTGGTGGACCGGAGTTGGAAGTTGACAGCCGGATAGTGAGGTAAACGGTAGGTCTTAACACCTACAGCAAACGACCAATGTAGCCGACGTCGGCGTAAGTTTACGTTATACGACGCTACGAGTCAGGTATATTGCTCTCACGTAGGTGTTAGGCGATCTCAGCTGGCCTTGGGCTGGAGTTCGATTTGTTAACCGCCTTCGCGCCATTCTAGAGACCTGGTGCTCGAGACATTCTAAAAACTTGGGGAGAATCGGTCTGTGTCTTCCGTGGTGTCTACCTTGGTTGATTTCCGACAGTCCCGCTCGTTTTGGTGATCCTTCCTGTCCTGACTTGGGGAACGCGTGTATTGTTGCGTGTTTTTCCCCCTTCGCGTCTGTCTTCCTGGCTCATGCATCTAGCAAGGTACTTGGCAGTAATATATCAATGTATACCTGCTCGTCATAGATGATAAAGTGTGGTGGTTTATTTAAGGCAGTTCACGAAATGGTCCAGCGAAGCTTCGAAGGTTAGACTGTTAACTAGTTGTGGCCGTAGTTTTGATGCACGATTTGTTTGCGGTGTCTTATCAGGTTGATGAGCTTAAAAGAGGCCGCTTAGTAATTACTTTGGTTCCTTAAGTACCATCTCTCGCCGCCCTAGGTGGCGTTGTCACTTGGTTTGATCCGTTTCGACGGTGACCCCGACCAGGCTCGTAGGGTATACTTGGACTACAACCACCAGGGTACGTTTAAACCCTTTAATGCCTAATGCAGCTGATCAGCTACATACCTTATTTTGGTGATTATCACGCAAATTGATCTCCATTTTGCCACAAATTGTAGCTACTTCTGTACATAGTGTTATACATGCAAGTCGCTAGTTCTAGAAATTGCAAATTGCAGAGTGCTACTGAATCAATTCGACAGTTAGCTACATTGAGTTACTCGTAACATGTTGCGTTTGTTTACTTTAGTATTCCTCCTTTGCCACGTAAAAGTAGTCAATCACATACCACTGTTCAATTATGAGCTACTTTCTGGAAAAATGAGTGACATTTACTGCATCGGGTACATCATGAACGCACTATATACCTGAGCGGTTATGATATTTTTGTTGCTAGTAATAAATAATAATTTTAAGGATTCTTTTTCAATATTTTTCTAAGTATATACGCACTATACATTAATCGTGGTAGTTTTTATAGCTTCAAATAAAAAGTCATACATCAAAGGGATCAGTGCCTCTTCACCTTATGCCATTACTGTTTTGGCGCCGACAGCAAATTTGGTTTTATGTTAATTCATTATTGTTCTTGTCTTTTTCTATTAACACAGATTTCGCTTCCATAGGATAGTACATGAACTGCCATCACTTTATAGAATTTTAAAATAGTCTCTCTTTGTTCTTTATGGCAAAGTTTTCTGCTTATGATTCCACGGACAGCTTGAAAACTTTGTATTTTATTTTTAGTGTCGGAATCAAAATCAAAACTTATATAACAGACTAAATAGGAGACACGTTTTATTTTAACATATTTGAAAACTATTTTATTATTTTATTTTGTGCCTATGCATGTTTTGTAACTCTTGCAGCTCTAAAGGGAGTCGCTACTTGATTGAAGCCTTGTTACATTTTCTGAATTGTTCTAATTGTTATTGGTTTTACTTCAGTAGTATTTCGTAATTGGAAGACATTTTATAATTATTTGTCTAATCTGAATTTTGTAATATAAGTTAATGTTTTACTTAATTTTTTTCTATTTGATTCTCTAGAAATAAGTTGTTATGTTGCATTATGAATGGTGTTCGGTTCCTTTCAGCGATACACGTACGTAGATTTCAATTTCCTTGATTAACCTAACAGATACACCAAAGCGCTGTGCCTTGCAGATTTCCATCAATACAACGTTTAGAGACGTATAATAGCAAAAAAATTTTTTTTTAATTACTTAGATTAATGTTTATTGAGGTAGCACTTTACAAATTAATCAATATATGTCGAATGCACATCAGTACATGAATCTGACCATTGGTTACAAACGGCATAGTAACCAAGGACAGTGTTATGCAATTTTTGTGTCTACAAAAAGTACATTATGTTGAGAAAAAAAGACACGTGTAGGGAATCGAAGTTCTTATTCACATGACATACGGTCTGAAAAAATGATCAGCATTTCAATCATCTCAATCCAGCATGTGTGCTATTGTGTAGTATGATCGGGGTCCACAATGGCCCTGGTATCGTGTTCCATGTGTGACGTCATTGATGCGTATAAGGCGCAAATGGCGTCCTGTGGTGCACCATTCATGGTGCATGCCCCTGGTTCAAACCATCTACGGTGTTTGGCATTGCGTCAAGCGCTGCACCCGTCGTTTCAACATACCCCACATAATTTAGATTGTTGGCAACTCTGGCGATTTGCCAGGCCTGGAAGGAAAGTAGCCATTCTGTGACACCATGATGATTTGTGTTCGTGCCATAATATATGGCCGTGTATTGTCTTGCTGAAAAATGTCATCTGGGGTTTTGTGGACAAACGGTATAACTACGGGAGGTGGGATGTCATTCACATTGGTGCAACTGATCAAAGAGACCAAAAATGCACCACGTGCTATTTGTTTCTGTACGTAACAGTACCCAATACCATTGAGTTAGTGATGTGTGTCTTGTGCGAGTGCAACCGCTGCGGAGTCGCTCCCGCTATCAGTGCCGAAATAAATTTCAGCCATCATTTTCAAATGAATTTGTTCTCAAACATTTTCTGATGCTATTCGTTCCATAAACTACTGCCGTTCAGCTTTCTAGTGTAAGGTAGACGGAGAAGCAGACCATACGCACGTAAATCTTTCCGTGGTAATTTTTGATATGACGTTACTGATAATAGGTGAAACACAGCCACTCCTGATGGTGTGCGATATTTTCCGCTGTTCATCTACTGCGCCAGATCTGTCTTTCAATGCCTGCACGTCTATTCAACTCATAATTACTCATGACCTTCGGTTCACAATGACAATCAGAGCCGCAGGCACACCTCACCTTTAGATGACTTCTGCTGCGAAAATATTATGTTCAATCGGGAGGCTGACATGGTTAAAATACTAATCAGTTCGGCAGAACGTATTAATTTACAGTGAACTGGGGCTTGAGGTGCTATGCCGCTATGCACGAGGCCGTTCCCCGTCGGGGGTTAGCATCCCCCCTCGGGCACGGATGTTTGTGCCGTCTTTGTATAAGGTAGTTTATAAATAGTTTTAAGTTTAGGGACTGATGACCCCGCAAGTCCCATAAGCTTTACAAACGGACGAACATTTTCCTTTTTCTTCGTAAACTGGGGCTACTGTGGGATGGATGGGGTAAAATTAGGTCAATAACACTTAAATTCGTTATAAATTTACGGTCGCCGCATCTTGACTGAGAGCCGCGGTAGAGTAGCAGAGCGGTCTAAGGCGCTTCGCTGCAGAGGGCGCGGTTGCTCGCCGTCGGGGGTTTGGGCATGGTTGTGTGTGATGTCTTTAGGTTAGTTTACCTTAGTTTAAGTAGTTTGTTAGCTATGGACTGATGACCACGCTGTTTGGTCCGATAGATTAAAAAAAAAAAAAAAAAACTTGACAGATGTGTTCGCGGTCTCTGTAATCTTTTTTCATTCCTGACATCTACAGGCCGTCTCCAAAACTTTCGAATAAAACCTGTGTTGTGAAGTATCCATTTCAATAGGCGTATTATAAGATCGCTCCCATCTTTCGGTACGCAAATGGAACGACAGTTGGACAACAATAAAAAGGTAAATGTAACAAATCGTACATCCCTTAGCCACGCTTTATAAAATACGGAATAAAACATCCTACATCTAGTATCTAGTTTGTCAGCTTTTGTAAATAACGATACTTTCATGGGTAAACTTTGGATCTTTCTTTTCTACCTTAAGCAGTGTCAGATAACCGTGTAACCATAGTTCTGGATGAGAAAAATGGATCCGAAGACATTGATGAATCTGTAACAACCTGCTTCGTTACGTCCCTTGCGGACCAAGTACGTAATCGCTACGTACAAAGATAAACTGTATTCAGGACGGGTCATAAAAATAACAACGATGGGCTATATGGTATCCAACACGAAACAATTTGATAGCAAATGGAATTCACCGAAGAAAGATGTCCTAGAATATGCTACCGGAGAGGTTAACCAAATCGTCAACCCGCTGGAGCAAATTACTCGATGGGGTATTTTTTTATGTACAGGAGTTAGCACGCTATGAAATGGACTGATTTCCTCAGATAACTTTTCATATTTTGATTTGCAGTTTATTATGGTTTTGTATCTTTGGTTTGTGTTCACAGTTTCTCGTATTCGTTAATGTATTACAACTAAGTTTTTTTGTTTGTTATTAATTACTTTTATGGCCTTGTAATGCAGCCAGTACTGCTGCAAATAAAGAGTTGCTGGTATAACAATTTGACAGTAAATATTATTTATTCATTTTAACCTGAAAAATTACTTGTCCAAATGTTGTCCCAACTGATGGTGTAAATTTGGAGCAAAATCAATGGGTCTCACTGGGCAAGGAATAGTTACAGAACAAAATTATTTTTATATTTGGAAACAGGAAGGTAAATTCTATCAAAATAATTTACATTTAGTCACTTAATGCATTAAACCTTTTCAGAAAATGAGGAAAATACTAAACACCGTCCGAAAGTAGCCCCAGGTTACGGTAGGGGAAGTGGTGGTAATATGAAACAGGGTTGTAATATGAAACACCGTAGTATTTTGAGACTAGCAATGTAATATCGCTACTGTTTCAGTTATCACAATCGTAATGTTCTGTTTCTGCAACTAGCGGCACCAGAGAACAATATCTCATTGTTTATGGCTGTGAGTAGACGCTCATTGTTTTCCCACTTCCCAAAGCTTTTGCTACTTAGGATTAAAATTGTTTTTCTTCTACCTTTATTTAGAACTTAGGCTACTGTTTCTACTTTACGACTGTGTAATTGAATGAAACGTGCGAATGATCAATTTAGATACTTGAAATTGTTTATCGAAAGTGTAGTGTCTTTGGTTAGCTTTGAGAATGGCGCTGCGTGGAAATATGAAACACTCTGTTCCCACCCTTTTATTTATTTATTTATTTATTTTTTTTTTTTTTTAAAGGTGTCGCCGTGACAAGAAGCAGGTTTAATGTGTGATAAAAAGGGGAAATGCGAAAGAAATGGCGCCCTGAAGATATGATTCAAACAATGACTGTCAAGAAAAAAAAAACTCTAAATAAAGCAGCAAGATGTTTCAGCATCCCAAAAGCTACACTCTTTAGAAAGGTGGCTAGAAATGATGCAGATTAAATACTTTAAGAAGAATTGGGAAGAAAGCCTATTCTACCACAAGGAATTGTAAAAAGAACTTGTTGGATATTTGTTTTAAATTTGTTTCATATTACCACCATATTTAAAAATTCTCCTAATTACAACAACTTAAGAAAATCTGTTGTAATTATTCATCATCATCAGAGAAGAGATTGATTATGCCTTTCAGCGTCCAGTCTGGAGCATAGTACCTCTAATAAAATTTATCCATGATCCCCTATTCATTGCTAACATTGATTCCTCGTCTGATGTTATGGCTTTTAATTCAAAATCATTTTTCACCGAATCTAAGTACTTTCTTCTTGGTCTACCTCGACTCCTCTTACCCTCCGCTGCCGAGCTCATGAGTCGCTTCCTTCTCCCATGCGTGTAAAATGACCCCACCATCTCAGTCTGTTCGCTCTTACTGCTTTATCTATGGTGTTCATTCACCAGATTTTCTTTGATTTCCTCATTATGAACACCCTCCTGCCATTGTCCCCATCTATTAGTACCTGCAATAATTCTTGCTACTTTCATATCTGTAACCTCTACCTTATGATTAAGGTAACCTGTATCCTCCCAACTTTCACTCCCATACAACAAACGTGGTCGAAAGATAGAGCGGTTAACTGCTAACTTAGTCTTGGCACTGACTTCCTTCTTGCAGAAGAGAGTAGATCTTCGCTGAGCACTCACTGCATTAGCTTTCCTGCACCTCGATTCCTGTACATTCACTATATTTCCATCCTGTGAGAAAATACATTACAGGTACTTGAAACTGTCTACCTGTTCTAACTTTGTTCCTCCTATTTGGCACACAATCTGTTTAAATCTCTTTATTTAATATGTTAATTTTTCATTTTATTGATCTTTTGTTACAGATATATAATCTAACACAGGTGACTTTTTCTTTATGGAACAGTGACGTTTTAAATTCAGTAATTTATCTTAAAGAAAAAAGTGTTCCATATTACCACCACGTCTGCCATATGTTCTGTGAAATATGAACTCTATTCTTTAAAAGCACCCTTTGTTTTGTAAACATGAGTATATAATGATGTTGCAAGTACCAGTAGTATAGAGATGGCAGTGTTCATAGTCCTTATTAACAAACAACTGGATAGTGGCTATGTAGAGTAGCAACATCAAGAATCGATTAGACGAAAATGTAATAAAAAAGGGGGTTGCATGCGGCACTCCTTCAGTATGTAAGGATTATCGCCAGTAGATACCTGCCGCCGCAAATTGATTTAGGCCGCTTCTTTTTGCTGCGCTGTGTCGATGGCGGCGAGATAAGACGTGTACACAGCGGTCGTAATTAATGTTGGGCCCTATCGAGGCGGCGGTCTGGAGTGGCGGCCATTAGTGTGCCACCTGGCTTGTCTGTGTTTTCATCTCTCCATTATTTACAGGAGCCGCTCGGACAGTCGCCGCACGCGACGGGGCACTTCTGCTCTCCGTCGCTCTAAAATTCTCTCCCTATGTCCTGCGATGTCTCACTGAGCTTCATATCGAACCTGCTGGTGCACTGCATGAGGCGTATATCAGAAGAAGTAGATGAGGATGAAATACTACTATACTGAGAGATGAATTTGACAGAGCACTGCAAGACCTAAGTCGAAACATAGCCCCTGGTGTAGATAACAATCCCTTAGAGCTACTGGGAGAACCAGCCATTACAAAACTGTTTCACCTGGTGTGAAAGATGTATGAGACAGGTGAAGTACCCTCAGACTTTAAGAAAAATGTAATAATCCCCATTCCAAAGAAAGTAAGCGCAGACAGTAGCGAAAACTACGGAACCATCAGTTTAATAAGTCATGGTTATAAAATATTAACACGAATTATTTATAGAAGGATCCAAAAGCTGGTAGAATCCGACCTCGGGGAAGATCAGTTTGGGATCAGGAGAAATGTAGGACCACCATGGGAGGCAATACTCACTTTACGGCTTATCGTAGAAGATAGATTAAGAAAAGGCAAACCTATATTTCTAGCTTTTGTAGATTTGAAGAAGGCTTTTGACAATATTAATTGGAATAAACTCTTTCTAGTTATGAAGCAAGCACGAGTAAAATATAGGGAGCGTAAAGTTGTAAATAACTTTTCGAAAACCAGAAAGCGGTTGTCAGAGTTGAAGGGTACGAAAGGGATGCAGAGGTCTCCAATTATATTCAATTTGTACATTGAGCAAGCTACAAAGGAAAGCAAGGATAAATTTGGAGAAGAAATTAAAGTTCAGGGTGAAGAATTAAAAACATTGCGTTTTGCCGACGTCATAGTAATTCTGTCAGAGCCAGCATAGGACCTGGAAGAGCAGTTGGACGGAATGGACAGTGTGCTGAAAGGTGCATATAAGATGAACATTAACAAGAGCAAAACTTGGGTAATGGAGTGCTGTGTAAGAAGATCAGGTGATGCTGAAGGAATTAGATCAGGTAACGAAACAATAAAGGAGGTAGACGAGTATTGTTACTGGTGCAGTAAAATAAAAAAAAAATATGGTCACAGTACAGAGGATATAAAATGCAGAATGGCAATGGGTAGAAAAGCGCTCTTGAAAAAGAAAAAATTGTTAACATCGAATATTGATTTAAGTCTAAGGAAGTACTTAGAAGGCATTTGTGTGGAGTGTTGCTTGTATGGGAGTGAAACAAGGACGATAAACAGTGCAGACAGGAAGAGGATAGAGGCTTTTGAAATGTGGTGCTACAGAATAATGCTGAAGATTAGTTGGGTGGATCGTGTAACTAATGAGGAGGTACTGAACAGAATTGACGAGAAAGGTAATTTCTGGCATACCTTGACTAAAAGAAGGGATCGATTGGTACGATACATTCTTAGACATCAAGGAATCGTGAATTTAGCATTGGACGGAAGTGTTTGGGGTAAAAACCCGCAGAGGAAGACCAAGAGATGGATGCAGTAAGCAGATTCAGACAGATGTAGATTGCCGTTCTTATGTGGAGTTGAAGAGGCTTGCTCAGGATAGAGTATTGTGGAGAGCTGCATCAAATCAGTCTCCGGACTGAAGACCACAAGAACAACAACGTATATAATCACACACACAAAGTTACGGTACCCTCACTACTACCTGCTCATAGCACAGACATTGGGCTTACAATATGCCGCAGTCGGATTTATAGCGGTGTTGTCTTTAAAATGGCCTCAAACGAGACGATTTCTAATTTTTTCTTTCCAAATCGCGTAAAGAAGGAGTCCCGCACGAGCGTTCCACACAAATCTGGAACTGATTTAACTCTTTGATTTTTAGTGGCAGGTACTTTCAAAACTGCTTTCGGTCATAAAGAAAACATTTTTCCACTTGCCATTACAATTATTAAGACCACTTCTTCGTTAACGAACTAATTTTGATTTGCAGCATTATATTTTCACTTTGAAGCGATGTGTGCGCTGATATGAAAATTCCTGCCAAATTTCCTACGTTTACATTCAGCACATCTTCCGAAAGACGAAAACCGAAAATCGTAAACCGTTTCTCGCTGTCCTGTTTACAAGCTATAGTTTGAAGCGGATTTCTTAGCCCACTCAATATGGCTGCTGAAGAACAGCTGATTCAGTTCCTGATACATGTCAGCACGATCGGTATTTTTCTTTACTTAAAGACAAACATTCATTGCTCACTCTAATATTTATACTTCTCTTTCACTGCATAAAATATCACTTTGTCCATATGAGCCTAATATTCTTAACAAGAAAACACAGTCTGGAAAATCGCTTTACAGATGTGTATTTCCAGAATCGATTTTCACCTCACCAGCCAAAAGAGGATTTGGGAAATTGGTTTACGAAATCCCGTTTTGGGAGTCCATGTAAACAGAGTGATTAATACTGCCTGTCGAACCGAAACTCGTTTTTCAAAGCGGGACGTTTTCCTTTCGCTGGTAAGCGATCGACAAGCTGAACTATCCTGGTACGCTGACGGCCCATCCTCACTGCTTTACTTCCGCCTGTACCTTGCCTCGAAATTTCACAGTAGTTCTCCAGCCAAAGTCTCAGGACCTGCCCTCCTCGAAGCAATGATATTGTAGAAACATCCCTTAGCCACGGCCTAGGGTGTATGTCTAGAATAATAGTTTCAGTCTGCACCAGTGCACTGATAAGAAAGTCTTTCGCAGATTACAAATGTATACAAGATAGGTGACTTGATAGGGTAGCTCAGGAGGTTGAGCTTTGGCTCACCAAACGCAAAGGTCCAGGATTAGAATCCCTCTGTGGCTAAGCATGGTCCCACAATAGCTTTACTTCCAGCAGTGCTAGTCCTACAAGGTTCGGAGGAGAATTTCTGTGAAGTTTGGAAGGCAGGTGGCGACGTACTGTTGAAAGCAAGGTTGTGAGGACGGACCGTGAAGCGAACCAGGGTAGCTGAGTCGATAAAGCGATTGCCAGCGAAAGAAACGTTTGCAAAGTAGCCGTCGGCAAACTCCGAAAGTAAGGGAGGGCAACAGGGTCCAACACTTCAGATACGTGCAGTACTGGTAGTAGACCTTTGTAATTTTAGTGAAAGTGACTCCTGCAGTTTTCGACCAGATTTATTTTATTTAATGCTTTTGACTAGCCTGTTTAATACCTTTTCATCTTTCATCATCATGATGATCGTCCTGGACCGAACCTAGCCGAATTTAAGGATTTAATAAGAAGCTGACGGTTAAAGATGTATTTTATTAAATACATGACGGTAGCTAACATTCACCTACCAAAGCTTTTCATCTTAATTACATGGGGTGAAGCGAGGTTCAGTACTCGAATTCACTCGTTTATACTCATCCACTCTCCAATGTCGTCTGTATGTACCCTGATATAGCACCGCTGAGCGTGAGTATTGTTAACTTACGTAAAACTTCTAAAAATGTTTGTTACGCCTATTCGACTTAGCTGCGGGGTCATCAGTATCTAAACTTACAAACTAATTATAATGTAACGTATAGTAAAGACAGCACACAATCCGTGCCCGAGGGAGGATTCGAACCTCCGACGGGGAACGACCTCGCGCATCGCGCCTCAATTCGCTCGACCACTCCGCCGCGGCCGTACAACTTCTCATTCAATGGACGATATCCATTTGAACTCCGAATTCATATTGACTTTGTTCGCTGGAATCCTGGTGACACTTCTGAAATCCCGACCGATTTCTTCCGCTGGTTTTATGAGATATTTCACAATCACTCTCTGCAATGATAGACGATTTCTGTCATGAGGTTTGCCTGTTTTTAGTTCAATAGTGATTTTACCTTAAGCTTTGCACCTGACGATAAAATTTTCAAATGTCTGCTTTGCTATGTTTTGAAGGGTTGAAATTGCCCTGACACGTTTGAAATGTTCAAATGTTTGTAGAGTTTAAGGAACTTAACTACGGGGTCATCAGTCCCTAATCTTAAAAACTACCTATGAACTAACGTATACTAAAGACGGCACAAACATGGATGCCCGAGGGGGCATTCGATCCCCGACGGGGAACGACTTCAAGCATCGTAGCATAGCGCCTCAATGCGCTCGGCCGCTCCACCGCGGTCTGATACGTTTAACACTCAGCTGATATCCAGTGACTTTATTTAGAGCGACTGTTCATCAGAAGCATCGGTGCCCTTATGGATGCCCCTATGGAAGTGTTCATGGATCATTTGTCATTCTCTGTCTGCATAAATGATCTGACGGACCACATGAATATCAATCTGAAGCTATTTGATCGTGTTATGTCGTAATACAGAGACAATCGTATTGTGAGAAGTGCCCCAAGGAAAAGTCATTATTTTCGATATGCATAAATTATATGATTGACAGACTGAGTAGCATTCGGTTTGATTATGGTACTGTGGTGCACGAAAGGTGTCGTGATTGACTACCTCAAACAGAATTCAAGACGACTTAGACTTAATTTCTAACTGGTGAGAGGAATGGCTGCAGGCTCTAAAGATAAAAAAAAAAAGTTAGGTGATGCTGATCAGCACGAAAAACCATCCCATAATATTTGAATACAGCAATAGCATTGTTCTTCTTGACTCAGCCACGTCGATTAAATATTTAGACGAAACTTTACACAGCTATATGAATTATAGATATATGTGGTTCACGTGAAAAGGAGGACACTAGCGTCACCAATTTTACAGTAATGCACAAGTTTTTGGGTGTCTTATAAGGTTGTTTTAGAGGAACATAGGACAACTTCAAAGGCGGGTTCTTAAATTTGGCACTTTTGGTTTCGATCAATCAGGGATTCTTACAAAGACGCTTCCGGAACTCATATCTGAGTTTCTGGAGTGAGGGTCAGAATTTAAAGCCTTAGGGGTAATTTGAGAGAAATTAGATCCCATACTGAGGTATGCTCAGAGTGATTGGGCCGGCCGCGGTGGCCGAGGGCCTGAGGCGCTCCAGTCACGGTCTGCACGGCCACTACGGTTGGGGGTTCGAATCCCCCCTCGGGCATGGATATTTGTGCCGTCCTTAGTCTTAGGTAGTTCATAAGTAGTTTGTAAGTTTAGGGACTGATGACCCCGTAGTTAAGTCCCATAAGCTATACAAATATTTGATTTTTAGAGTGATTGGGGAGGAATTGTCAATACTGTAAAAAGTGATGGTATAAGTAATTCTGAAAAAAAAAGTTGTATAAATATATGTCCGCAAATGCTTCACTTGTACCAAACGTATGTTTCTCGATTGTGTGTAAATTGTTTTTAATCATTTAACTATAATGGTCGATGAATTCTGTTATTAATGCTTCTTTGTTGAGAACACAATACATAACTAAGTATTATAAAAATGGAGCAACCACACTTGGTACATAACTAACACGCAGCTCTCGTTGTGGGAGTTAGAATAAAGAATTACATATAGTTCAGGAAATTTGACGTAATAAAATTAAAATTAGCGAAACACGTGCGACTGATAGGTGAAGAGATTTGACGTCATAAACGACGAAAGTCTCAGAAAAAGTGTACCATCATGCGATGCGGGATTAAGGAAACTTTATTCATCCATAAAATCAGAATGAAAGCAGTTAGCAACTTGAAAATAGCTTTATACAACGTTCCAAACGCTTACGAAACATTTTCTAGTTTTAAGTAAGAAAAATCGCTTACTAATTTTCCGCTATTAATGCAGTATGGCATTCCACATGACCCTACAATTCATTAACTATGCACTTATAGTGACGCATAAATTTGTAACTTATTTTGTCTATGCTAACGATTTCAGGTGAGAAGCCGATGTGTTTTTTGTAATATAGCAGTACTATTAGGAAGCCAAAGATTTAAAATTCATATCTTTTAAGTCTTTATAAAAAGAGATTTTCTCCGAAAATTTCCCAAATTTGTATCTTCCCTTACACTTTGTCAGGTGTTAGAAATTTCTTACAAAAGACTTTTCTTCATATCGCTTTTCAGTCAAAGTAATCAGGGCGTTCTAACGCTTGTCATATTTCCCTTTTTTCCGTGTAGGCTTCAAAGAGAGTGTGGCTTTCTATTGACTGTTTTCATAACTATATCAGTCACTGACTGTTTTGGACACCACAGCTGCGTTCAAAAATATTCAAATGTTTGTATAGCTTATGGGACTTAACTACGGGGTCATCAGTCCCTAAACTTACAAACTACTTATGAACTAGCTAACACTAAGGACGGCACAAATATCCATGCCCGAAGGGGGATTAGAACCCCCGACCGTAGTGGCCGTGCAGACCGTGACTGGCGCGCCTCAGTCCCCTCGGCCACCGCGGCCGGCCACAGCTGCGTTTTATACACACTAGGAACCAAGTGTTTCTCTAAAAAAAACTTTATTACTTCTTCTTTGAACGCTTCTTGAGTTGACTCAGATTGAAGGATGCCATAATGAGGTTATTATTACCTGATACCAATGAGAGAGAAAAAGAGACACATAGACTATGAATGCTGAATGTATTGTAAACACTAATACGTTACAATTCATCAACTGATCCTCTAAGATGAAGTTGACAGTCAACATCCATCATCACTTATATATAACAATTATGTGCCCCAGCCTCGTCACCGCTTTTGTGTCTCGTTTCCGTCGTAGGTGTCTGTGGCCGATTAGAAAGACCGACACAGGAATAAAGGATGCATGCTTGTGCAGGTAGGTGACCAGCAGGTGGGACAGCAGAAACTAGAAACACTGGAGTAAATTAGAACGAGATCTGTATTTCTTAGAGACTTAGTAATACTTAACTTTTACATAGATCAGTAGTGCAGAATGCTGATACATAGTTGAGCTAGAGGCCTGCCTAGTGCCTATCCGATAGCCAAGTCTTCACTCGTGCCTATCTGATTCCGCATTATTCGCTGGTTCCTATCTCAGTCCCAAGTGAACGATGTCGTTCAGTGATGGCCACGAGCGGAGTTGCAGCAGAGGGCGCTCGTGGCTGTCGTCGTAAGAACGCCGCGCCGTGCGTGCATGGCGGCGCGCGGCGGAAGTAGGTGGCGCGCACTTTAGACTTGTGCGACACCACAAACAACACGCACACACGCAACGACCATACACCTGAAACGGATGCAGCGAAACTCAGCGAGCGTCTATGCTTTGTCCACCCCTGGTCACGCGTCTCCGTGTGTTTACATTACGTCTCTCGTTTCGGTGAACGGAGTATAGAACGTTTGTCCACCACTGCCGTAAAGTGACACGTGAGAGAGACTCTAGGCGCCGCTGACTTCTAAACACTGTGTGGAGTAGCTGCTGCGGCAGAGTACTCGCTGACTGGTGAACACTGAGGGGCTGTCAGATGGTGCGTGGAGGAGGGTGCGCGCAGCGGCCGTGTGACGCGGCGCCACTGGAGCGTGGTGTCGCCGCTAAGGTCAGCGCCGGATCAGCGAGCCTGTAATGTCAGCCCGGCTGACATTTCGCTTCAACACGGGGGTTCTGGGTCAGCCGGCTGCGGCGCAGTTCCCCAGGGGCGGCGGCTGTGCATTTAACCAAAGCGCCTCCCGACTCCCCTCGTCTAAGTAGTGTGTATCACCTCGTCACGTGTGAAATTGCGTCTCCAGAAGCTTGTACAGGATGAATCTAAATTCGCGCACTCGGTCTTCGTAGCGCGACTCATCACATGCTAGCAGTAAAACAATGTCTGTCACAAACTTTCGTCCTGTACATATTTCAGGCAGTAAATGGACGTCGAAAATTGAGATAGGTGTGTGTCCCATACGTCAGTGTGTTTCAGAATTACACTACGACACAAACAAACTTCTAGGGGATGTGGGAGGTGTCTTGAGGAACAAAGTGAGCATAGAAACCCATACCGCCGGCCGCGGTGGCCGAGGGGACTGAGGCGCTCCAGTCACGGTCTGCACGGCCACTACGGTCGGGGGTTTTGAATCCCCCCTCGGGCATGGATATTTGTGACGTCCTTAGTCTAAGGTAGTTCGTAAGTAGTTTGTAAGCTTAGGGACTGATGGCCCCGTAGTTAAGTCCCATAAGTTCTACAAACATTTGAACTTTTTTTTTTTTTTTTTTTTTTTTTTTTTTTTTTTTTTTTTTTTTTTTTTTTTTTTTTTTTTTTTGAAACCCATACCCTGAAATGTCATCCAATGAAGCTACAGAGCGTCGAAGTTGCTGGAGGAGATGTCTAGCGGCAGGAGCTGGTGCCTGTAAATTGGACACTCCGTTGAATGGCATTTCCAGTCATGGGTTTCCATGCTCATTTTGTTACTCAAGATACCTCACATTCCCTACAAGTTTGTTGGTGTCGTAGTGCAATTCTGAAACACACTGACCTGTGGTACACATATCCAACTCAATATTCGAAGCCCATTTACTGCCGGAAATATGAACAGGACGAAATCTTGTGTGAGACTTTTTTTATTGCTAGCATGTGAGGAATCGCGTTGCGAAGCCCGAGTGCGTGAATTTAGATTCACTCTGTATATCGGTTTCAAGAGTCTCGTTACTATACTATGGGACCAAATATATGAGGTCATCGATCTCCAAACTTACACTCTACTTAACTCTCTATTGCACTGTCTATATTTAAATATACATATTCTCAGAACTCTACACTAGCTCACGAAATGTAACTGTGCCATTCACGCACAGCGTATACTTCGAAATACAACTGTGCTTCTCGTGTATCACGGCAGATGGCAGCAGTTGAGGAAATCCGGTATTACACGACACACCTATATACGCCTGGAACTGCCAACGTTTTCTTTCGTACTATTACACGACGACCTAACGTGTAGAAGTCCGTACGTTTGTCTCAAGAGTACATACTTGACATGAATTGTATTGTTGCTTGGCTACTTTACAAGAGAGGCTGTATTGAAAATAGTATTGAAGAGAAAAACCTGATGGCTTTGTTTGATTTCAAGTTTGGTACTGCTGAAGCCTTACTTTGGCCAGGAAAATTGTCCAAGAGACAGTCGCTGGATAACTCTCGAGGCAATAGCACAAAAAAAACAAAGTCAGCAAAATCAGGAAATTCTGATTTCAGGAAGGACTGGCCGGCCGCAATGGCCGAGCGGTCTGCGGCGTGCCAGTCACGGTCTGTACGGCCCCTGCGGTCAGGGTTTGGAATGCCCCCTCGGGCATCGATGTTTGTGCCGTGTTTAGTACAAGCTAGTTCATAAGTAGTTTGTAAGTTTAGGGACTGAGGACCCCGTGGTTAAGTCCCATATGCTCTACAAAAATTTGAACATTTTTCAGGAAGGACTGAATCGATTACTGGCCTAACTATTGTGGAAATTCGGCCAGATATAAATATATATAATTTCAAAAAAATAACGGAAGTAATGTGTAGAAAATATGACACGTATTTGTGTTTTGTACCAGATAGAAATTGTTTCTACCATTTTCACAATGTATCAATTATGAAAGTATGTAATTGCAAAGCAGCAACATTTTGCCAATTGGTGTATACCCAAACTTTCTAATGTTTTTCAATGTTTTTAATAACTACATTTTACTTTAAAGTCTTAATTTGCTGATGTAACATAAAATTTGGAATCGTGGTTAGAATTCTCAAAAAAGTGTGATTCGTGATGTTTTGAATCCTACTATTTATGGTGCAATAAGAGGTGGCAAATTGTATCAAAATACTTGATTAGGAAAGCATTTTTCAAACTAAATCTAAGAAAATTTATATTTAGCTGTAGAAACAACCAATGCAGACCATCCAGTCAACGCGTTCGAAGCAGCAGGAATTAAGTTAGTACGTCTTATAACAGCACCAATTGTTACAAAACTATTTCTGAGAAAACCAACCGCGCGAGAGTAGCCGAGGGGTCTGGAGCGCCACGTTACGGATCGTGCGGCCTCCCGCGTCGGACTTTCGGATTCTCCCTCGGGCACGGATGTGTGTATTGTCCTTAGGTTAGTTTAACTTAGTTTAAGTAGTTTGTAAAACTAGGGACTGATGACGAACGTAGTTTGGTCCCATAGGATTACAAACATTTGAACATTTGAGAAAACCATGGAAAATTATGTATGATATTTGAGTAAAACAACTGAAACGTAGGTGAAGTTAGTCACATCCGAGGTTTGCCATGTTGAATATCCGCAACCTGACTCCGCGAGGGGACTCTGTTGTGTGCTGCTCCGCGTTTGAGCTAGTAGTATTACTTGCCCTGCCGCCGACGAGTGATCCGTGGCCGAGTGTTGTGTAGGCAGTGATGGAGTTAAGTTTCAAAATTTGCAGTGTGGGCTTTTATCAGACGAATCTGTTACTGTACAGTAATAATGATCAATTTTTTTTTCTACCGATGATGAGGTAAGCCAAGTGTGAAGAATTGAACGATTATTTAAAGTGATCTGAATTTATGAAAAATCAAGGTAAGCAGAAGATCATTTTCATTATTAGGCGCCCCGCATACTTGTAGTCCTTCTCTGACAGACATTCAGCATAAAGGGTTAAAGTTCGTCTTTTTATACTCATTTTTTAAATAATCCGATTTGTAGTGCAGGTGTTAATGTGATTTTTTTCTGTATGAAAAAAGGGAGAAAACATGATAATTGGATTTTTTATTACAGTTCATAACGTACTAGTAAATTTATGATCGAGGTAGCAAAAAAATAATGACTTTCTGTAAAGAAATGTGAAAGAATCACTTTTGTTAATGTTTCATGTCCATCAATCTTATGAACAAAGTATAAAGTGATTTCAAAAACAAACCTTCGGACAGTTTCCTTTTAATCATTTACGCCTAATCCAAATTATATACTGCAGGCTTGGAGAAGTTTTGTATTTGTGTAGTGTAGTGTAGAATTCTGTACTTTGACTTTGGAGCAGCTGCAGCTTTGGCAGTAATTTTGAGAGCAGTATCACATATGCTGTTGCCTTCCGCACAGGTAGGTAATAAATTAGCGGTAACTGACAAAAGAGCTGCGACAGGAATAACTGTTGAATTGAGACATAAATTGCAATCAGTAACATACACCGGAAATTTAATTCTCATTGTTCAGACAGTTTGAGTCATTAATAGTCAGCCTGATTTCTACCAGAGTTTAAATTGGTTACACTCAATGAATATAGCCAGAGGATTAGTATTTGTTTTTATTATATACCAGCTGTAAACCCTGCGTTGCCCGGGTGTTTTGCCGGCCGCGGTGGCCGAGTGGACTGAGGCGCTCCAGTCACGGTCTGCACGGCCACTACGGTAGGGGGTTCGAATCCCCCTTCGGGCATGGATATTTGTGCCGTCCTTAGTGTAAGTTAGTTCATAAGTAGTTTGTAAGTTTAGGGACTGATGACCCCGTAGTTAAGACCCATAAGCTACACAAACATTTTGCCCGGGTGTTTATTTATCCTGCACTCTCGTTGTCCACATCCCGTTTCCCACTCTCCCTGCGTCCACCTCTTTCCCACGTCTTTCCCATCGTTTCCACTTTTCTCTCTCTCGGCGGAGTTTTCTGTAAGGTATTCTGTATCATGTACCATACAAACATTTAAGTACCCAGTGATTTTCCTCTTGGTTTAAAGATCATGTGTGCAAAATTTCAAAAAGATTGGAGCAAAACTATACATTTTGTTAAATTCCGTACGTTAAGTACCCTCCACCATGCTCCGAACGAAATTTTATGCAGACAGTGACATTCCTCTTGTTTCAAAGGTAGAGTGTGAAAATTTCATCATTATTGGAACGAAATTATAGATTTTTAAGCAATAGAAACGTAGGGACACATTGAAAAACGCCTTTTTTTCTCAAATATTCCAGTTTTATTTCAAAACCTTGTTCTGAGAATAACGGAAAAAAAGTTACGGCGCAACCAAGGTATTTAGGGATCTATTTTTATGTTGCAAAGTACCCTCCCTCAATGCACTGTATGAAACTTAACGTAGACGGTTACCTTCCACTTGGTTTGAAGGTCAAGCGTGTGACACTTCATGAAGATCGGAATGAAACTGTAGATTTCGTGAGTCTGTAGGAGAAGTATGCTCCGCTATGCACCTATCACAAAATACTTTCTTAGCTGAGTGTTTTGGATATAAACTAAAATCCTGCTAAATTTCAGCTTCAGAGGTGATGTAGTTTTCGATATTTCGTGTTTTAGTCAGTGAATGAGTGAGTGTGCCTTCGATTTTATAGAGATAGAGAGTAAGAAAACAGATTGTTTTATTTTGGATGCAAGAGAATTAAGGGAGACTTGCCAACAAAAAATAAATAGTAACATGCAAATCTTTAATGCTAACTTTATTTCACACAAGGTCACGCCTGATGCGACAGTTTTACGGCATCTACAGCGAAACTGTTGTAAGCGGTAGACTTCTTTTCGTTTCATAATTTTGTTATCGTGTATGTGTGTGTGTGTGTGTGTGGGAGGGGGGGGGGAATCATTTACAACACGCTTCATAAACGTCCGAAATCACATTAAAACTTTGTTGCAGGTCCCTAACTACTCCCATTTTCCAATAATTGACACATAAATCTGGGTATTCGCACGCGGTGGCACCTCATTATTTATGACGTCATATTTGCTGATCTATGTGTCGCGCTCTTTTGTTTTTGGGTCAGGAACCTTCATGGGCGTACGGTGAACAGTTCATCAAAATTTCATTGCAATCGAATGAATGGTTTATGAACACATAGAGGACATACAGACAAACATTCATTATGTATATATAGATTTATTTATTTATTTATTTTTTTTTTTTTTTTGTTCAGAGTCACGCTGAAACACTTTGGTAAAGTTTTCAGTCATATTAGCGAAGTTTTAGTTAAAGTGAAAATTCATTAACAATCACCCATAACACAGACAACATACGACACGATTCCTTAAGATGCCATTCAGGTACAGTTGAACTGATTTTAGAAACAATCTTCACTTTATTGACAACTTTCTATTTCCACTATAGTAACAACTTTCACGACGTCCAAATGTGCGGATTGACACTTGTACACATTTTCTTAAAGATTTGTTCTTTTGTGTGTGTGTGTGTTTGTGTATGTGTGTGTGTGTGTGTGTGTATTGTCGTAGACAAATACTATAATACACTTTGCATGTCACAAAAGTTGAAAGATTTAATATCACCGAAAGATTGGGAGATAATCACACGAGATGAACTAATGAAGTTCTGCTTGAAAACAGTGGAATTAGCAGTGACTTACACGAATGTACCTAATTGGTATAATTAAACTTCCGGCGAGAATGCTTTTCGCTGCCTGTGCATTTAGGGGGTGTGACAACCGGCCGTGCCTCAACCTTTTCTTCATTATGGCAGAGACTTAAATCACACACTAAATGAAGTGTAGAAACCCATTTGTCGAGGATCATTCCCTCCCTGAAAGAGGAAATGGCTGCCGGAGGGAAATCTTTGCGGTGGAATAAGTTTCTACTGTTCATTAATTTTACTGCCAGTCGACGGGCGTAAAAGTGGCTGGGACTACAGTTCAGCCGTGCGCCTGTGTATGCGCTATATTCTGCTGTAGTAACTTGTATCGGCAAAGGCTAACGATGTTAGGAACATAAAAAAGTTAGAATCTTTCTATTAGATGGTAAGTTTTAGGGATATACGTCTCCATTATAAGTTCGTATTGGAACTTTCGAGGCTGTACTAACTTTAGATCCTGTTACAATGACTGCAAATTTCTATGCAGCCAAAGCAAAGCTCTAAGTCTCATTTTAGTTGCAGTGCAACTTTTCATAGACAAAAACATAATAGAACAGTTCAAAATTCAAATGTTTGAAAAACTATGGGACGAAACTGCAGTGGTCATCAGCCCTATGCTTACAAACTACTTGAACTAAATCATGCTAAGGAGAACACACATCCATGCTCAAAGGGGGACCGAACCTGCGACGGGCAGCAGCCGCGCACTCTGCAGGAAGGCGCCTTTGACTTCATGACCAGTCAAATGTTCAAATGTTTGTCAAGCCTAAGGGACTTAACTACGGGGTCATGAGTCACTAAACTTACAAACCACTTTTGAACTACCTACAACTAAGGACGGCACAAATATCCATGCCCGAGGGGGTATTCGAACCCCCGACCGTAGTGACCGTGCAGACCGTGACTGAAGCGCCTCAGTCTCCTCGGCCACCGCGGCCGGCTCATGACCAGTCCCGCTCGGTAATGGACCAGTATTAATTATATATTAGCAGTTAATTTCGCCTGTTAGCGGTTCACTAGCATGAGACACTATAATATGAAAAGGTATTTTAGTTTTTTTTAAACAATTTCAAATAACCTTGCCTATAAACTTCCGTTGTTTCTAAAGTAAGTTCTCATATAAACGAAAAATAAAATACGGTTTATTTCTACGGCCTTAACCCTCGGTAAGGATTAAAACAGTACTTCTTTTAAGGCGCAGAAAAGGGATGGGAAAACCGACCATTTGAAACCGATATCGATATTTTAGTACTAAATAGGCGCCGCGGTGGAGTAGCCGAGCGGTCTAAAGCACCTCGCTGCGGAGCGCGCGGTTGCTCGCCGTGGAGGTTCGAGTCCTCCCTGGGGCATGGGTGTGTGTGTTTGTCCGTAGGTTAGTTTACCTAGGTTTAAGTAGTTGTAAGCTACGGACTGATGACCACGCAGTTTGGTCCGATAAATTTACAGACATTTGAACATTTGAACATACTAAATAGGCGGTTGTTTTCGGTTTTTGTTGTAATAGATTTTATTTCATTTTTTACCAATTTATATAGCTAATATGTTGAAATGTTTGTTAAGCACGTGGAATTTAACTGCGGGGTCATCAGTCCCTAAACATACAAACTACTTATAAACTACCTTGTACTAAAGACAACAAAAACATCCATGTCCAAGGAAGGATTCGAAACCCCGACGGGGAACGCCCTCGTGAATCGGAGCATAGCGCCTCAATGCGTTCGGCTATTCCGCCGCGGCTACAGTTTATAGAATGAATCTATTTCTGTTTGTGTGTGTGTGTATGCATGTGTATGTGTATGTATGTATGTCTCTGTGTGTGTGTGTGTGTGTGTGTGTGTGTGTGTGTGTGTGTGTGTTTGTGTGTGGCTGGATGGGTGTGTTCCACATCTCCTCCTGAACTACTGGGCAGATTTCAGCCAAACTTCGTACACATATAATTGGCTATCAGACAACAATAGGTTGTGGTTAAGAACTATCTACGACATATATTTAACAAGATATGACATAAAATGAATTCAATAAAAAATTGCCACGTCTTGCGGTAGTGTTCAACATCTCGTCCTGAAATAATCACCTGATTTTATGGAAAACTTAATGTCAATATTATTTAATATAAGACGATAATCGCTGTGTCAGTAATAGTGAGTGAGTAAAAATCACCTTCACCCATAGTTCAGTACTTATGACATAGAAAAAAACACATCTAGAGTCACAATAAACTGCCACATCATGCCAATACAGAGAAGTGATTCATCCAATTCATCCACTCCTTGAGAACTGAAAGCATTTCAAACTTTTGCGAAGCTTTTACTTTCTGACCATAATTATGAGCAGAAATAAGTTCATCACTTACAACTTCTCCGCTGTTCATGTAGTAAATCTACGGCATTATGCATTTATTACTTCTACTCTACTAATTCTATTCCCTAAATATTTTCCGAACATTATACATATATCACTGAATGTACGTTAGAAATTTTGTTACATTACGACACGTAGTTCAGGAGATATGACGCCCTAAACAATTAAATACATAAAAATACGCTCCATCACGCGTGATGTTTTAATTTATTACGTCTTCACTACTGATTCAATTGGAAACACATTTCGCATACAGTTTCATATATTCCACTCTATGTACCTGGAATTTTATATTTTTGTAGGGCACAATGTTCAGGAGATATGACGTCATACGAATTGCGCTGCATGAAAAAATAAATAAATAAATAAATAAATAAATAAAAATAAAAACAACAACTGAAATGGGCAGTGTGTGGGGCAGAAGACATGTGCGGTGGGGGAAAAGAGACGTGCACTGGCATAACAATGGAATGAACAAACACCCGGGAAAAGCCGGAAACTAGTGTTAAAAAACTAGCGTACCAGTTTACCATTAGAGAGTTTTTGAAAGTCATCTTTAACTGATTGCGAAGGTCAACTGTTTATTAATAAAACTTCCTTTCCTTTAAAATGTTGGGTTGCTATCGATAATGGGAATTACACTGAATGGTGTTTCAATATAACAACGCCGGTAGTCGATCAAGATATCCGTGGCATAGGAATCACTAAAAATCTTAGACAAAATTGTAATTGTCACCTCGATGTGCGAACTATTATACGGCAAAGACACGCATTTAAGTACGATGTAAAAGACTTGTCCTCATCTGGTGTACGCAGTTTTTCGTCACTGTGGTATTCGGAGAATGGTTGCACTGCTTTGTGGCACGATTTCCAGTTTGGAAGTTCTTTACGTAGTGCACAGCTACTAACTGCAGTCATACAGTTGTTTCAAAAGTTTTAAAACAGTAGGAGACACAACAGTCACCATGAAACTTCCTGGCAGATTAAAATTGCGTGCCGGAACCGCGACTTGAACCTGGGACCTTTGCCTTTACGTGGGCAAGCGCTCTGCCACTGAGCTATCTCGGCACGACTCACGGCCCTTCCTCACACCCTTACTTCTGCCAGTACCTCGCCTGCTACTTTCCAAACTTCACAGAAATTCTCCAGCGCACACTCTGATGCAGAGTGAAAGATTCTTTCTGGAAACAGTCACAGTCTAAGTTTATAGCTTCTTGGTATGACGAGCTATGTCACGGATTGTTATGTGTATAATTAGGTTTCGAAAGATTTATAACCAAAAGGTACGTTTGGTGAAAATATACATATGTTGAATACGGATATTATTGTTATTCGTAGTATACTAACCCCGTGATTATCATTTATTATGTAGTTTAAAGATTTTCATATCACACGAAGGAACGTCGATGTCCGTTACGGAATCGCTGCTATTGCGTGATGCACATCTATTTTTCCTAAAGAGGAAAGTGCACAGGTTACTGAATGGCAAGTATTAAAGTAAAGAAATTCTATATTACCTCATGTTTCACGATCAGTCAATTTCAAATATTTGTTAACATCAATGTTTGTCTTGATAGTAACAAAATCACAGATAAGGCCTTGGTTCATATTTAAAGGTTCATAATTTTCATTTGAGAATTAAATTAGAATTATCAGCTGCACATATAAACTCTTAACATTTTGAATAGATTTAATGACATTCAGGTTACGGTGCATTCCGTTTATCTCTACGTCAAATGGGCGCGTAATAATCAGCTATATTATGCGCTCTGTTGCCAGACTTAGCCTCAGCGCATTGAAGCTGATTTCATTTACAAATTATTATCGTTTCAATTAAAGGAAAGTAAAGAGAAATTTGGAGAAGGAATTAAAGTTCAGGGCGAAGAATTAAAAACATTGCGTTTTGCCGACGACATAGTAATTCTGTCAGATACAACAAAGGACCTGGAAGAGCAATTGAATGGAATGGACAGTGTGCTGAAAGGTGCATATAAGATGATCATTAACAAGAGCAAAACTACGGTAATGGAGTGCAGTGCAAGAAAATTAGGCGATGCTGAAGGAATTAGATTGGGAAACGAAGCAATAAAGGAGGTACATGAGTTTTGTTACTTGGGCAGTAAAATAACAAATGATGGTCGCAGTACAGAGGATATAAAATGCAGAATGGCAATGGGTAGAAAAGCGTTCTTGAAAAAGAGAAATTTGTTAATATCGAATATTGATTTAAACCTAAGGAAGTCCTTTTTGAAGACTTTTGTATGGAGTGTTGCCTTGTATGGGAGTGAGACATGGACGATAAAAAGGGCGGACAGGAAGAGGATTGCGGCTTTTGAAATATGGTGCTACAGAAGAATGCTGAAGATTAGGTGAGTGGATCGCGTAACTAATGAGGAGGTACTGAACAGAATTGGGGAGAAAAGAAACTTCTGGCATACCTTGACTAAAAAGAAGGGATAGATTGGTAGTACACATTCTTAGACATCAAGGAATTGTGAATTTAGCGTTGGAGGGAAGTGTGTGGGGTAAAAATCGCAGAGGAAGACCAAGAGATGGATACAGTAAGCAGATTCAGACAGATGCATATTCCAGTTCTTATGTGGAGATGAAGAGGCTTGCTCAGGATAGGGTATTGTGGAGAGCTGCATCAAAGCTGTCTCCGGACTGAAGACCACAACAACAACAACAATTAAATATGGTAAAACGTACAGACAGACGGAATTGGCACTTATTAAGATTTAAGTAGATGTAGAATAAAATATTGGAGTAGTGCGAATCAGTCACCCATGCCCGAGGGAGGACTCGAACCTTCAACGGCGAGCAGTCGCCCGGTCCGCAGAAAAGCGCCTCAGAACGCTGTGCCACTCCACGCGGCAGCGAGGTATTCACCGCGAGGCACTCTACTAGGATGGAATTGGATGTTGTGGGCATCGGTTGAAATCACTAAACAAAAGGTTCTGTTGAACCAAAAGAGAGGTCTATCCCTGTTCAAATTTACATTTTTGGAAGACAGGTGCCAATAGGTTGTGGTGACGCCGTTTGAGATGTGCATGTCTTCTGGTCCGGATTATATACCCATTAGATTTCTATCTGATTATGCTGAAGCGATAGCTCCTTACTTAACAGCCATATACAACCGCTCTGTCAAAGAAGGATCTGTACCAAAAGATTGGAAAGTTGCACATGTCACATCGATATTCAAGAAAGGCAGTAGGAGTAACCCATTAAACTACAGGCCTGTCTAATTGACTTCAGTTTGCAGCAGGGTTTTGGAACATATCCTGTATTCAAATATTATGAATTATCTCAAACGGAATGATCTATTGGCCAAAGGTCAACATGGATTTAGAAAATATCGTTCATGCGAAACACAACTAGCTCTTTATTCACACGAAGTGATGTGTGCTATCGACAAGGGTTCGCAAATTGATTCCGTATTCCTTGATTTCCAGGAGGCTTTTGACACCGTACCTCACAAACGGCTTTTAATCAAATTGCGTGGTTACGGTATATCGCCCCAAATTTGCGACTGGATTGGAGATTTCTTTTCAGAGAGCACACAGTTTGTAGTAACCGATGGTATGGCATCCACTAAAACAGAGGTGATACCGGGCGTTCCATAGGGTAGTGTTATTGGTCCTCTGCTGTTTCTTATTTACTTAAAAGATTTAGGGGAAAATCTAAGTAGCTCTCTTAGGTTGTTTGCAGATGACGCCGCCATTTACCGTCTAGTAAAATCATCTGAAGATCAAAACCAATTGCAGAACGATTTGAATAAGATATCTGTATGGTGTAAGAATTGACAATTGACTCTAAATTATGAGAAGTGTGAAGACGTCCACATGAGTACGAAAAGAAATCCGTTAAACTTTATTTACATGATAAATCAATCAAATGTAAAGGCCGTAAACTCCACAAAATACCTAGGAATTACAATTACTTCTGACTTAAATTGGGAAGAACACGTAGACAATGTCGTGGGAAAGGCGAACCAGAGTCTGCGTTTTATTGGCAGAACCCTTAAAAGATGCAACAGAACTACTTAAGAAACTGCGTACACTACGCTTGTCCGTCATTTTATGAAATATTGCTACCCAGTGTGGGATCCTTATCAGGTGGATTTGACGGAGGACATCGAAAGAGTCCAAAGAAGGGCAGCTCGTTTCGTATTGTCGCGTTACAGTGGAGACAGCGTTACGGAAATGATACAGGATCTGGGATGGGAATCATTACAACAACGATGCTTATCGCTGCGGCGTAGGCTGCTTACGAAACTACAATCGCCAACATTCTCCTCCGAATGCGAAAATATATTGTTGACTCCCACATACATAGGTAGAAATGATCATCACAATAAAGTACGAGAAATCAGAGCCCCAACGGAGAGATTCAGGTGTTCATTCTTCCCGCGCGCTATTCGAGAATGGAATGGGGGATAAAACAGTATAACGGTGGTTCGATGAACCCTCTGCTAGGCACTTAAATATGATTTGCAGAGTATCTCATATAGATGTAGGTGTAGATGGCGCAAAATAAAATGAAGTCGGAAGAAAAAGGTGTGGAAACGACAGACCCGTCAAGCGAACACGTTAACAGGTCGACAGCCAGGAATAGAGAGCGCGACCGCTGCGTGGTTCGCCGGCTAGGTTCCACTACTACAGGGTCCCACGTGATAGCCAGTTGGCCTCGGATTTGTGGGTCGGTATTGTGGGCTTGCTAATGGTGGCGTGCCCTTGTCAGCGATGGCGAACCATCACGTAACGTCGAGCTAGCAGGCATTTGTCGGGTCATGTGAGAAGGAAAACTTCCACCCATATGCCACAGCACGACAATTGATACCTTGTCCAGTTGAACGGATTTCACTTTGTACAGCACATTTGCTAAAGGGACACAATCGTTTCCTACTACAAGCTGTAATTTATCTAACTGTGATTGGCCGTCAACGGCTGGAAACAATCAAGGTATGCGTAACAGATGCGGCCTGAGCCCCAAGGGTATGCACTGGATATACACCACAGTGATTAGACCCAGGATCACTTATGTGGCGGTCGTGTGGTGAAAGAAGGTAGAACAGCAGGTTGCTGCTAAGGAGCTTGGTAAGGTGCAGAGACTAGCCTGCTTGGCCTTAACAGGCGGAATTAACAGCACACCAACTGCTGGGATTGAAACCATGCTGGATATGCCCCCATTACACCTTTGGGTCAAGATGGAGGCAGCAGCTGGTGCCTACAGACTCAAAACTGGTAACAACTGGAACTATTTGGGATATCCAGAATCACACACTAAAATAGTGAGTGAGGTAAATATAGGAAAGGTTGGGGAAATGCCAGCCGACTATATTATAACCCCATACTGCTTCAACAAGCCCTTCAGTACAACAATTGGAAGTAGGGAGCAGTGGGAGACAACAATTCGACACCGTACGGGAGATATTGTCTGGTTCACTGACGGGTCGAAATCAGACCAAGGCGTTGGGGCCGGGGTATACGGGGTGCAGACAAGACTGGAGGGCGTCATCTCTCTAGGGAAACTGGCATCAGTATCCCAGGCCGAAATCACTGCCATCAGGGCATGTGTGGAGGAGAATTTGCGTAGGTGCTACAAAGATCGTAGCATCTACATCTATTCAGACAGCCAGGCAGCCCTGAGATCACTGGCAGCTCCTACAACAAGGTCTAAAATTGTTGCAGAATATCACAGGGTTCTGGTGGAGCTAGGGGAAAGCAATAGAGTAAACCTATTGTGGGTCCCTGGCCACTCGTGGATCAGTGGCAACGAACATGCCGACAGATTTGCCAGGATGGGGTCAGAGTCTCCATTTATTGGACCGGAACCTGTCCTGACAATCACCAAGGCATTTATCAAATTGGAACTACGTAACTGGCTCAGAAGACAGCACGTAGAATACTGGACGAAAGTCCATCAACAGAAACATGGCAAGGTAATTATGCCAAAGCCATGTTTTAAAAGAAGCTCTGCAATCCTGGGCCTGAATAGGAGAGAGATTAGACTCATGGTTGGATTGTTGACAGGCCATGGGAATTTCAAAAAACACCTACATACAATGGGAACAACAGAAGAGGACCATAAATGTAGGATCTGTGATGACGGTGATGAAACTGCATCACATCTAATCTTCGAATGCATTGAATTGGAGAGTAAAAGGCACAGAACGTTTGGGACAACCAGACCCGAAGAAACTGTGTCTAATAAAGAACTGGTAAAGGGACTCCTTGCACTGTTCAAGGGCATTGGTTGGCTTTACTAGATATACAGGGAGCGATACCGCACAATAAACGTAGTTTCGGTGCGGGCAGTGGCGGGTTGGACCAAGACTGTTTTGGCTTCCATGGAAAAATCAAATCAAATAAAATGCGTAACAGATCTTACGTTTATCCTAACTAATCTTCTTCTTTAAATATCCAAATTTCATTTACGTTTAAATCTCCAGTTATTAGTTATTTTACAATAGTTAGAAAAACAACAAAAATATGTCAAATGATAATTGCAGTACGTTATACCTGGTGAGTGAAACAATATAGCACCTCAATTTGCAATAAATAAATCGAAAATGTGTGAATATAAGAAATGGTTTGTTGGTTGGTTGGTTAGTTGGTTGATGGTAGGAAGAGACCAAACAGCTAGGTCATCAGTCCTATGGCCTATGAATGGGATGCAAGAAAGAATGCGTTCGGGGTAAGGACATTGTAATAGTACAATGGAGGCATTAAAATGGAGTTTCAATCAATGATTCCAACAGGCTTAAGACTAAAAGAAATGCGGAATTCTGCGTTGCACTTCACTACAACTTATAGTGCCCAATTCATTAACGACAGGCGTGTATAGGTGAACGGTTGAATTCAAAGAGGAAGGTATTGCAACCTGGTGCCGGGATGTTGCCTTCACATACTGAGCTTCGAATGGGGCCCTCCGAGCTGAAGACTGTCACATGTCCTTAATCGACGAGACACTGTGAAAATCTTCCAAATGTAGCCTAAGACATCCAGGCGAACCCAAATGACTATAAACTGTTCCCCATCAAATTTCATCGTATCCCCCTCACACACTTACTACCTACCGTGAAATCTTTCTTCCGCTACCATTATTCGAACACAAAACTTCCAGGCCGTGTTCCACAGCACGAGTGCGCGTTAATGACTTCGTACATCCTCACTGTTCATTTGTCCCTACAGTTGCGTTAGAATTGACAAACAGTAATTTCCGTGGAAGAACTTGAAACATAGTGAGACAGAATACTGGCACACGATTCCCCGGAACAATCAAAAATTCAATCACTTTAGCTGCCTAGTCAGGTAGTTCCCTGAACAGCACGAACAGTGAATAAAGTGACAACGTTACTGCTATATCCTCTTCGTCATACACGCAAGACCGAGGTCAAGCATGTCACAGTATGGGGCCATTTGACCAGAGCTGCCTGTTGCTGGTTACAGAGGGCCTTCATTAACGATTTATAGTGTCTGCAACATTCCGGTGGTGGGAGTAGCACTTCTGGTCGTTGAATATTCCGAAGTGGGACGCCAAACAGAATGTGTTATTTGGTCGTCCAGTTGACGAGATGACAACGTAATGTGGCGGGTGCTTTGAAGCCGCCGGTAAAACACGTCAGGCACAAAGGGGACACGATTACAGGTACGTGCCGGCATACTGATAGTCCCGTAAGCGGCGAGTTCACTTAATGTGAAACTGAACGTCCCATCACATTCCACGACAAACGTTATCATTAACGAAGTACAAGTTGTGCATATTGTTTTTTTCCGTCATAATGAATAATCCATTAAATAGCAGGAATCTTCACTGTAAATTTATTTTCTACCACTGACATTTTCAACGCGTAGCTTACGACCATTCATGAAAATGAGAGAGACACATTTGAATACAGCACACAAGATAATCAGGTTATCACCTACAATATATTATAATTTGCCAAACCAATTTTTGGTGTTTACGTCATACAGAATACAGAGATATAAACATGTGGCTGGGGAAGTTCAGGATTAAGAATCTTAAAGTTGTATACCAGTAGTATCTCAGCTCATTTTTGAAGACAACATATGTTACAGGTTGAGAACTAATCTGAGATTAATCATTCCATTGAAACTGCAGCTAAAATTACTTAACATAAATAAAACAAGTAGCACATAAAATAAAATAAATTATAACACTTTTCTTAAGAAGAAATAAATCGAAATAATAAAACTTTGTGTTGACACCTTTCTAAGTAGTTAGTTGTTCAAATAATCTTATCTTTAGCAGATCAAGTATACGAAAATTAAAAGAGTCAGATAATGATGAATGAAAAACCTATGATTATGCAGAATTGAAATATTTTCACTGGGTAAATGATACTGTTGTTACTGGCTTAAACGTCTATTATTATAAAGAAAATTAGAAATTAAATTTGACATTACGCAGCTAACTTCAAAAATTTTGCAATGTAACTTTTTAAAAAGGTTATGAAATTGTACTATCGGTTTGTCAACTGAGTTGTGACTACTTTATGAATGAATCAAATATTCTGCCAAGAACCGGCTGAAAAGTCAGTTAATGCAAGAGAACACACAATCTCTTTTACCGCTCCGAGGAAAGAAGGAAAGTTACGAGGACGAATTATCGGTGGCAATGAAAGAAATTTAATGGATACATTGTGGATTCCCACCGTTTCTCAACTTGTGCTATTCGTCAACTTATTATTCGTGATTGAGTAATGAATAATTATAGAAGAGAGAAATGATAGTGTTGGATACGGATCATAGAGAATAAGAACAACCGACATCGGAAAAGCAGAAAATCAGTCAACAGTTCAGGAATAAACATGTACTAACACCCCTTGCACGCGAAATAGTATCTAGGGCATACGCCACTAAAGGTGCGAAATGTGACACTACAGAGAGTGTCAGTCTAACTTAGCGTATTGCCATCTCCAATAATTAAGTTCGCGCGGCTCTTAGCGGTGTAGTCAGTTTTTAAGTTTTCTTTTTAACGTTCTGTGATGTAATTTTAATCATCTTTCCCTGTTTATAAGTGACAGAATTCTGATGAAGGTATGCATAATCGTAGTCAAAAACCTGCTTAAAGTTTATACCAATTTTTGCAACAGATTGGCTGTATATTGTTCTGTTCATATTCACCTACGGTTTGCTGCCACCGCAGCCAAGTTCTAAGTTGAGAGAGGGAAAGAATCGCGAACACAAATTCTGTTGAGGTCTTTGATTCGAACGATACGTATGTCATTGCTCTTATATGATGCATTAACTCCACAAATTTATATGATGTACTAGACATGAATTAAACTGTTCACGAGCACAACGGTCCTTTGCTAAAAGTGTCAAGAAAGTAAGAGGCTGGAGCAACATATGTACAAATCTTCCTCGATAACGTGTGTGGCATTTCTACAGGGCGGTTATAATTAAACGTTCGCTTTGATACAGTACAGATGGAACGCTACTCAGTACATAGATACCCCAACTTGATACTTTTCAGACTAATCGCTGAAGAAATAGCGTCATGACCGGCCGTTAGATGTCGGAAATGATATGACGACGTATGGTTGAACAGAATCAAAAGTGGGTCTTAGTGTTGCTGACGGTAAAAAAAAAAAAAAATAAAGAAAAAGTTCAAATGCTTGTAAATCTATCGCACTCAACTGGGTGGTTATTAGTTCGCAGCATACAAACTACTTATACTAAGGAACACTAACCTAAGGATAACACAAACACCCATGCCCGAGGGGAGGACTCGAAACCGCGACGGCGAACGGCCGCGCGAACCGCAACACGACGCCCCAGTGCGCACGGCTAATCCGCCACGGCGGTTGACAGTCAACTTGGGTCTAGACGAGGTGCGCAGGGCTTTACTCTTGCAGCTATTTTAGCAAAACAACAACAGTAGCACCACAGTCTAACATATACAGTCACGACACCTCCGTAGACTTTTGTTATACTCTGCGACAGCTGCGCTCCAAGCGGTTGGCAAGCTACATTTCTGTGTACGATATTGGATGTGTGCCAGTAATAGAGTTTTATTGATTTTTAACATAGCTACGTTTTACATTATGGAACGTAGTGACAAAAAATAGGTAATAACTGAAAAATTGCTCCACCTTTGTCTTTCTCAGGTTTCCTTAGATCCCTAACTGTGTACGAAACAGTACATTGCAGCACAGTTTATTAACAAATGCCTTGTAACCTACATTCTTTTACTGAATAATTTCATTTACAATTAAAAATATAAAAATGGCTATGAAACACTAACAGAGCAGCCCTTTGGCAGAAAGACTTCGCTTTTCTACTCAAGGACGTTAATGTTTCTTCACTACAGTTCCAGTAAAATCGGTGAAGGTGGAACTTAGGAAGCGAATGTAGAAAGCAATAACTACAGTATGTAACATACCAAATCAGTCACCACAACTGTAGCTGGAGGAAAAACGTCACAGACGTGCCAAGAAAACTGAAAAAGGAATTACACTATTTTCAACAAAGAAGAACGTAATTCCACAATTGTTGCCACAACTGAACCATAAACGGCTAGAATATTCAAGACGTTGTGTTCTTAAGCATAAGTAATCACACTCAAAAAGAATATGCGCGTATAAGAAAGACGACAGGAGCATAAAATTGTGCGATTCATTAGACCCCTTACCGTATTGATACATGTCAAAAAACCTCTTTGTCATAGTAAGGTAAGACCATAATAGAAATTCATGTTTGTCTTATGTTTATATTCTACTTTCATTCAGCGGAATAAGCTGCAATATATACATATTCGTAAGTATTGGTTCGTGACGAAGTTCTCGTTATACCACAGAATCAATTAAATTCGGCTGTTTATACATTAATTTCCGAATTAAGCATGTCTCTTGATATTTTACTAAAGCTCCTAACGCAAAAATAATACTGTTTCGTTAATTACGTGAAAAATAATTATAAATAAATACCACTCTTTTGGACGGGTGGCCCACCACTAGAAGTGCTAGTGTCATTGCAACTGTTAGTTGGTAACAACTGTCACAGCAGAGAGTTTCGCGACTGTATATGCTGGATTGTGGTACTAATGCTGGTCTTCGCGAGTATTTACACATTAGATGGATGGGGAGAAGTCCTCTTGCCGTACCGGGATTCAAATATTTGTAGACCTAAGGGACCAAAGTGATAAGGTTATCGGTCACGAAACTTACATACCACTAAAACTAAAATAAGCTACGGAGAACCCATACCCGTAAGCCAAAGGGAAGACTCGACCCTCCGAAAGGAGCTCCCGCGCAGCCCATGACGTGGAACCACTTTTCGTGCGGCAATTACCACATCCACCGGAATTCTAGGCCTACATATATATCATCACTCCGCTAATCACAATGTAGAAATATGGCGGAGGGTTCATCGAACAACTTCCATACTATTTATCTACCATTCCGTTCTCGATACCCACACGGCGAGAAAGAACTTATAAATCTCTCTGTTTGAGCTTCGATATCTCTTACTATATTTTGATGACCATTTCTTCGAACGTAGGTGACAGTCAATATAATTTCCCATTTGGAGGAGAAAGTCGGTCATCGAAATTTTGTAAGCATCGATAAACGCTGTTGTTGTAGTGATTCCCAGTCAAACTGCTGTGTCTTTCCTGTGCCACTCTCTTTCTTTTATCGTGATAATACAAAACGAACTGCCTTTCTTTGAACTCTTTCTGTGACAATCACCATTCCTGATGAGGATCCCACACCGCGCAGGAATACTCGAAAAGATGACGGAAAAGCGTAGTGCATCGAGTCTCTTCAATAGTTCTCTTGCATATTATAAGCGTGCTGTCAATAAAACACAGTCTTTGGTTCACCTTTCCCATGATATCGTAAGGTGTTGTTAAAACATTAGATGGTTGCAGGCCGGTGTCTGGTGCTGTCGATTAAGCGTGTTATATTTGTTTTAAGTGATTCCGTAAATCATCGCAGAAAATTTATGCAGTTAGTAGTTATGTTAACATCTTTTCAATAAAACGCCTTCCTGCAACATTTTCTTTGCTTTCTTTCCAATAATAGGTCGGTCGTTATTATAATTCTGAGGTTTTTACTGGAATCTATGACCTTCATATTTGATCTTCCCACTTTTCATTATGTAGTTCAATTGTCAGTTATAACAACTTACGAGTATCTTATCTAAATCTTTCTGTAGTTGGTTTTGATTTTCTGATGACTGTACTGCACTAAAAACGGCAGCATCTTATGCAAACAACATAATAAAGCTGCTCAAATTTTCTCCCATGTTGTTTATATAAATAAGGAAGCAAGGACCACTATTAACGTAACCCTGCAGAACTCCTGTTATTACTTCTGTTTTAGCTGATGTCTTTCCATCATATTACTACGAACTGTGTCCTCTGCTACAGTAAAATGTCCAGGACAATTACAAAAAAAATGTTCAAATGTTTGTGTAGCTTATGGGACTTAACTACGGGGTCATCAGTCCCTAAACTTACAAACTACTTATCAACTACTTACGAACTAGGACAGCACAAATATCCATGCCCGAGGGGGGATTCGAACCCCGACCGTAGTGGCCGTGCAGACCGTGACTGGAGCGCCTCAGTCCACTCAGTCACCGCGGCCGGCGGACAATTACATATCTGAAAGTATATTCCGTAAGCACGCAATTTTATTTGAAGCCTTTTGTGAGTTACCGTGTCGAAAGCCTTTTGGATATGTAGAAATATGGAACCGATCTTATAGCCCTTGTCGAGCATTCGTCACTTCGTGTTTCACAAGAATGATAGTTTCTCAATTAGTGTTGGATATGGGTCAGTAGATCGTTCTGTTCGTGTTTATTTATTACATTTCAACTCTTTATGTTCCAAAACCTTGCAAATCGATTTCAGTCTTAGATCTATAATTCAGTAGATGACATCGATTGCCTTTATTGAAGAAAATGATTCAGAAATTTGAATTAAAGATAGATCTTGTTTCTAGAAGACGGGCAATTGCGCTACAGATTCTTTCAGAGGCTACCTTTGCCATAACTGAGAACGCAAGACGCTACGTGGATAAGCTGTGTCAATGCTGCTGAACATTTACTACACCACCGTTAGAGCATGGCTGGTAACAGTTGTCAAATGGTCCTCGAAGTGTGTTGCCAGGTGTTCGTGAATTCACATGGTCGCCACACTGGAATACATTCCTAAACTGTAGCGTCAATACGTCAAGCAGTTAAGAAAAGCTACCCTCTCAGCCTGCATTTACCGCGAAGCCGAAGTTTATCTCAGAGTCCAGTGTAACTTGAAGAAAGCACAGGCGACTCTCTGGTAAAAGAGCGGACTCGCAATATTGAATAACAATATCGTTTAACACCAATTAGCTGTGGAATTCTTGAACATGTTCTCAGTTCGAATGTAATAAATTATCTTCACACAAGACATCTTCTGTCAATGCATCAGAAACGACGTTTATCTCAGTATCTGGCAAACGACAGATGTCCGTCTTTGATAATAGGCTACTCAAATATCCAAGCGTGAGCACTGTCTGCAATAACCACACTGTCAACGGGCCGTTGAAACGCAGCTTCCTTTTTTCTCACATATCTTGCGGGCATAGATGTAGGGCAACGTGCATACTGTCCTTGATTTTCGAAAGGCGTTTGAGACGGTGCCTAACTGGATACTGCTAACGAACATATGTGAGACGTTCCCTGATAGGCGAGTGTCTCCAAGACTACTTATGTAATAGAACACATTATGTTGTCCTCGAGTCATCGTAAGAGACAAACGTATCATCAGGAGAGCGAGGAAACTGGTGGTATCGCAATTACTTTTTTTCGAAATAAGTGTTACGCTATCTGCGGCTGTTTTCTGATAATTCTCTTGTGTACGGGAAGGTGTCGTAATTGATTGACTTTACTAGGATGCGAGGTGACTTAGACAAAATATTTAGTTGGTTTGAGGATTGGCAGCTGGCTCTAAACATAGAAATCTAATGTGATGCAGATGATTAGGAAAAACATTCCCATGATATTTCAACACAGCGTTAGTAGAATGGTGCTTGACACAGTTGCGATTAAACATCTAGCAGTAACGTGACAAATCAATACGAAATGCAACCAGATTACAAGTACAGTTTTGCGGAAGGCGGATGGCCGACTTTAATTTGTTTGGAGAATCTGGGAAGGTGTGATTTCACTGTTTCAGGAGACAGCGTATACAACAATTTGCCACAACATCTTGAATACTCCTCACTGTGCTTAGGATTCCCACCATATCGGTTTAAACGAAGATACCAAAGCAGTTCAGTGGTGGGCTGCTACGTTTGTAATTACTAGGTTCGATCAATGCGCTTCGTAAAATGAAATGAGTATCACGGGAGGAAGGATAGCATTGTTTTCTAATTTAGAGGGCCTGAATGGGAAGCTGTCTGCTGAAAATAATCTAATACCGCCATCTTTTATTTTGCATAAGGAGGACAAAGATACGATAGGAGGAAATACGTTTCGTACGGAAGCACAGATGCAATTAATTTTCACTTTTTCTGCCTGAGATTGGAAGAAAGTACTGGTACGAGATACCCTCCGCCATGCACCTTGCGGTGGATTGCGAAGTATTGATGCAGATGTAAGTGGAGATGAAGAAATTAAAATCCGTTAATTCAGTGGTTTATTTATTTCGTTACAATTGTTTCCACACGGTTTCACTTTTCTACAATGACCTGTTTCTCATGGAAATGCTATACATTAGTGAGAGTGAATTTGTAAACATACTGTATGCATCAGTAACAGCCAGAAGAGCAGTGACCTCGGTCTTTGTGCTATGACTAGCATACGGTACGCCTTACGCAACGCGCTGTTATGCAACCGGGTGATACAGGCTCAATCCCGCCAGCGCCGTTGAAAGGTGCCGGAGGTAACTATTCCTCCAAGGCCACTTGGCACCAAAGGTTAATGGAAGCCTCACAAATAGCAAGAATTTCTCTGGTTTACAACGTAGAGGCCTTTCTGCAGTATTCTTCAACGGACGTGTGATAATAGAAAACCTCTCCGTGACGATTCCAAGCCTCGCCTGTAGCGTTTGTGACTGAACATTCATGAGTTCCTGCAAGATGGCCTCGCACCTACTATTAAGGGCGTGACGAAATGCCTGCCCTTATTTATTCTTTAGTAGCCTCTGCATTGCTGCTAATCGATAACAGACACTGAATGAGAAAAAGTACTAAAGCACCGGTTGTTCAGCGACAGGATCGGGACCAAGCGTCTTTCCTCCGTGTGAGTTGCAGTGTACACTTTCCTGGAATGATGTGCAATGGCATCAACCAAATAGAGCCGTATGATCGTACAATATACGTCTCCAAAGTATCGTCACGGGATATTTCTCGTGTGTTAAGCCGAACAAATACAACTGCATTTTTGTGGGTCGTAGGTGAAATCCGTGTTAACAATAACGGCAAACAATGTTGCAAATGGGCAGATTAAAATTGTCTGCCGGAACCGGGACTCGAACCTCGGACCTTTGCCTTTCGCGGGCAAGCGCTCTACCGACTGAGATATCCCGACACGACTCACGATGCCGCCTCACAACTTTACTTCCTCCTACTTTCCAAACTTTCCAAAGTTGTGAGGCGGCATCGTGAGTCGTGTCGGAATATCTCAGTCGGTAGAGCGCTTGCCCGCGAAAGGCAAAGGTCCGAGGTTCGAGTCCCGGTTCCGGCACACAATTTTAATCTGCCAGGAAGTTTCATATCAGCGCACACTCCGCTGCAGAGTGGAAGTTTCATTCTGGAATGTTGCAAATATTTGCTTTTCTTCGAGAGTATAGTACATCTTACGTAAACTGTCTCGTAAATCAAGATATGGTGTGTATTTATAGCATTAAACTGGCGCTTTCGTTAACCCTTACAGAAGCACTTTCAACGATATTTCTTAATGTATATTTTATTTCATATTTTGTAATCTGTGTTTCAAAATTTAATCTGTAATACACTTTATGTACACAATTGCGAATCAGATGACGTTAAATGTTATAGCGAAAAACGTTATCGTAAATAATGTTTGACAAATTCGATCTCGGCTGAGAAGTAACATTCTATGATCAGTTTTTCGTCGCCACTGGAGCAATATACAGGAAACGATTAGCAATAACTCCACAGGATCGCTCTAGCGACAAACAGAAACTAGGCAATATAAAATATCTGAGGAAAAATGGAGAAAATACTCAAAACGAATCTTTCAAGAGATGCTCGAGATACACAACGCAAACTTTAATGTTTGCACAGCACTCCCTTTCTGCAGTTACTTTCAGATCTGAAACTTTCTCCCTATTTCACTTCGCACCATACTCGTCATTTGGATGCTGCCTTCATTAAAGTGGGTGTGATTACAATAACAGTATGCGGCTTAGATATTGTTAATTTCACGCTTAAATGTAATGGAAATATCCCCAGGAAATGTAAATAACTCATAAAGCAGACAGTTTTCAAGCACCTACTTAAATAACTTCTTCAATATTCCTCAACACTCTGTGACCTTTAAGAGACATCGTTAAACCTCTAAATTCAGGCGTGGAGGAAGGTTTTGTGTGTGTATGACTCACATCACTTCCTGCGTCATAATAAGTTACATCAGCAATGGTTTATTTCAGAGTAATATGCATATATTTATATCCTGCAGCCATTCAAACAGGCCACGTCAATCATGAGTAACAAACTAGTGGTAGGAAAGGTCTGAAGAAGTTCGACCTGTCCCAAGTTGGCCTGTGGGAAAGAATGCGTCTTGAAGAATATCAACAAATCTCATTTACATTACCGCTCGTCACATTACTGTCAGTTTTGAAGTACAACTCCAGTAATATCCATACAGCGGGACTGATATTCTTTAATTTAGGTAGGTATGGATTAATTTTGAGGCTTACCGAGCACTATTGTTCTCACGTGTGAGCAGCTAAAACACTATGATCGGAGGAGGATATTCTGACGATTCCATCTGAGGCAACGCTGAATGAAGCGCATCTTGTGTACGACCCGGTTGCATTACAGCTGGCTATGGAGGCAAACTGCAGCGTAGACAGCGAGGTTTATTGACCGAGCGTTAGAGTTGTAACACTAGAAAACATCCATACGTCATATGGAGAGACTTGATGAAATTTTTCTTACTCTTATTCATGTCTAATAATATTATGGACCACCGTAGCCACACACTCGATAAATATAAAAGATTTTGTAAGTCAATCTATTTAGTGTAACATTTGCACAATTCCGAAAATATGCGAAATTCAATCTACTTACATAGTCTTTTAATATTCATAGAATATATGACATCAACTGCGATTGGGAAAAGCTGAAAATGTGTACCCAGCCGGGATTCAAACCCGGGTCTCCTTTCTAGGCAGTTGCGCTGACCCCTACACCACTGGGAACACAGTGATCACCGCACCTGCAAGGACTACCTAAGCACGCCTCCCGTCAGATACAAATTCCCAGCTTCGCCCTGCCCACAGTACTCAAATTCGTAGTTATGACTAATTCCCGTAAGAGTAAGGGCTTCAAACTTGCCCACCCCTCCCCGCTAACGATAGAATCATTGCCCGTCACCGGCATATTATATATATACATGTGGCGTCTGTTCCGAAAGAACAGACGGCACTTCTGATCCTGCAGTTGTTATTATTTAATATTCATAGAATATATGACATCAACTGCGATTGGGCAAAGCTGAAAATGTGTACCCAGCCGGGATTCGAACCCGGGTCTCCTGCTTTCTAGGCAGTTACGCTGACCCCTACACCACTGGGGTGTTAACAAGGCCAGACCTTTCTATTATAATTCAAACTGTCCGTCTCCGTAGCTCAGTCATAAACTCGATAATCGTCTTGCGAAGCGTCCGGGTTCGATGCCCGGCAGGGGATAAGTTGTTGTGTTTGTCTCCATCGAAAGGCAAGGATTGGAAATGGAATCAGCTACAAAGACTTTTAGTAGGCGACTGAACTCAGGTGGAGGATGTCGCAGCCAATAACAATTATAGGATCGCTTAATTTTTTAATTAAAACTTTATAAATTCTATACAACTACAATTATGATAAATCATTCTACATGGCCCCCTAGTTTAGCCCTTTACCATTCTCGACAGCTTTAGTCACAATGTGTGACTCACTAGATCACTACTTGTGATCCATAATCTGCCATTTACGGTAGTCTATAGCATTTCAGTTATGCTAAACAATTAAATTTTACGTTTTTAAAGAATCCTTATGTCGGGTATCTACTTTTTCATCAGATTTTATTAGTAAATGGGAAATTCGTAGACACCTGTAAAAGTTCAGAACATCTTTCTGGGGCGTAGATAACCAATTGTCCTTCGGAGGCGGAGATAGTTCTCAAGGAATTCCATCAGATCGGAAACGAAAGTACCTGCAGTCGAACAACGTTTAAAATTGGATAACAGGTTTCAATATGAGTGACTAAAAATAAGGACTAATAACCCAGCAGTTGAGTCCGATAGATATACAAAAATTTTAACATTTGCTTGGTGGATAGGGAAGGGATGAAGTAAACTACTGATATTTTGATCATCTTGACAAACTGATGTCACTAAAACAGCCCAGGATTGTTCAAAGCAGTGTATATCAATATTGATCATAGGTTCCCTTTATGCAACAAAATTTGTGGTCATCACAATAAGCAAGAGTGTATTTCACGCAGATACTAGTTGGATAATGCACTAGCAGCTTTTCCATTGACGTTCGTTCAAAGTAGTTTATCTTCTAAACGGTACATTTCCTAACATGGACTTACTGCCAAATGGATTCGTTCTGAGTTCCATTTACAACCCCTGTAAGTGTGTAAAAAATTTTTCGCTGCTATATAAACCATTTTCTTCATCAAGAAATATTTTCAATGTTCAGTGACACAATACAAATTCATTTTCGGTATTACATATGGTCTATGTGATGGCTTATAGGACAAGAAAATTTTCATTTCCAATGTTTCGCATGATTATGGACTGAATATAATGATTAAGTTTCTATCATAATCCACTCATTGAGAGGTAAAATCTTTTGTTAAGTAGAACATAACAACACAAGTATTCCAATTAGATTGTGTTTTAGTCTTTAAGTTCTCGGCACTTAAAAATTACGGTTTGGCTCATCAATTGATCAAAAATGGTAACAATGACTTCCAACCCTCTTCAAATATAGTTTCAAACGTTTATTAAACTTTTTCTTGCTGACAATCCCAGGACAACAGTGACAGAAAGAAAATTCATCGCTTACTGTCCTTACGTCGTTCCTGTGGTCAAACTTCAGTCACAGACACACCTTTCTATTTTATTACCAATTAGCTGCCGACTCTACCCACAAGCGACTCTTTAGACATTATTTATATGTGTCTATGAAAGCAAGAGAAAAATTGTAACCCTGTGCGGCACATAGTTCAAGAGACACTTAAACCCATCAGGTTTTGCCTTGTGATGGCACTGGAGTGCAGTGAAACTCAACCTCAGACGTGTTGTTTTCCTTTATACATACTTTACTACAAATTCTATTTGCAAAATATTTTGGATCTGGTATATCTAATAAATGCTTGTTTGATCGTATTTCATGCACTGCTATACACTTAATCAAATTGCGACAGAACTCTATGAATTTACTACTTGTATTTAGAGAACAGTTAAAGGCATGGTACAATACAGAAGGTGCATGGTGAAGGGTATTTCATAGTAGAATTCAGATTTTTAATCTCGTTCCAATTTTAATGTCGCGCAGAATGGGCGCTTGGTCTAAGGCGTCATGCTACGGACTGGGCGGCCGTTCTAGTTGGAGTTTCCGTTACTTCCTCTGACATTTGTCTGTGTGTTGTACTTAGTGTAAGTTTAAGTGGTTTGTAAATCTAGGGACTGATGACCTTAGCACTTTGGTCCAATACGTTAAGAAACATTTGAATTTTTATTTTCAAATTTACACAGCTCACCATCAAAACATGACGGACATTACTGTCAGCAATAAGCTTCATGTGATGCGTAATGAAGGCTCCTTACAACTGAGAACAACACTGTTTGACTTATCACCATGAAAAACAGTTCAAATGTTTGTATAGCTTATGGGACTCTAGGACGGGGGTCATCAGTCCCTAAACTTACGAACTACTTATCAACTACCCTATACTACGGACGGCACAAATATCCATGCCCGAGGGGGGATTCGAACCCCCGACCGTAGTGGCCGTGTAGACCGTGACTAGCGCGCCTCAGTCCTCTCGGCCACCACGGCCGGCTATCACCACCATGAAAGTTGGTAGATATCTTACTGGCAGAGGAAGGAGATGGAGGAATGAGAAGGTAATTGGCAAGAGAGAGAGAGAGAGAGAGAGAGAGAGAGAGAGAGAGAGAGAGAGAGAGAGAGAGCAGGAGATGCAGATAGAGATGAATGAAGAGGACAGACCAACAGAAATTTGAATAAATAAATACCCGGGAAACGCCAGGTTTTCAGCTAGTCTACAGATAGAAATGAATGTAACTGCTAAATTACATCACTCAAAACACGATAATGAGATGCGTAAAAGTTGTACTTTTACTTAACTTGGTGCAAAAATTAGTAACCTATAATCATCCAGTGTTTCCTAATAAGAGCATCTAGCAACTTCAATCAAATTTCACCGTAATTACACTCCAAAATGGTTTTTCCGCGGCTTGACCCAGAGTTTCTACTTTATTTCCAAAGTCTCCCCATGATTTCTTCTTGGAATCTGCAATTATACGTTTGGCTTTGTTTCTATCTTCAATATAACTTTCTCTGTCTGCCTCGTTTCTAGTACGTAACAATTTCTGAAATGCCTTCTTTTTCTTTTTACGGGCTGCTCACTTAGAAACTAATCGTCAAGAATATTTGTTTCCTAGTCGCGCTATCGTTCGGTTAGCGGTCTAGTGGTAACACACTCGACTTCATTTCGGGAGGATGGTAGTTCAAATCCACCTCCGGCCATCCAGAATTACGTCTCCCATATTATTCCTATTTTCCTAAATCATTCCTGGCGAATACCGGAATGCTTCCTTTCAAAGGGCATCCTTATCAAAAAATCCGAGCATCAGCTCCATCTCTAATGACCTCGCTGTCGACAAGACATTAAATCCTAATATTCCTTCCTTCTGTTAGGTCTAATTTTTTAATACTTTATTGTTCACTGAGAAGATCACATGCTGCTCTCGTCCACGGCTTTGCACTGATGTCTACATCTACATATACTCTGCAAATCACATTTAAGTGCCTGGCAGAGGGTTCATTAAGCACTTTCATAACTTTTCTCTACCGTTCCATTCTCTAATAGAGCGCGGGAATAAAGAACACCTAACTCGTCACGTTTTCGATCTGAATTCTCTTATTTTATTAGGATGGTCATGTCTCCCTAAGTAGGTGGGTGCTAGCAAAATATTTCCACATTCAGAAGTAAAAGTCGGTGATTGAAACCGCAAACAGATCACGCCGCAATGAATAACGTCTTTCTTTTAATTATTCCCATCCCAATTCGTACAACATTTCCGTGACGCTTCCCCTCCGTAACGTGATAAAACAAATCGAGCTGCCCTTCTCTGAACCTTCTTAATATCTTCCGTCAGTCCCACTTGGTGAGGGTCCCACACTGGGCAACAGTACTCCAGGAGAGGCAGTCTCTTTGGTGGAGCTGGTGCATCTTCAAAGCGTTCTGCCAATGAAACGTAATCTATGGTTCGCCTTCCCTACAATATTTTCTATGTGTTCTCTCCAGTCTAAGTTGTTCGTAATTGTAACTCCCAGGTATTTAGTAGAATTTACGAACATCAGGTTTGACTGATTTATCGCGTAATTGAAGTTCAGCAGATTTCTTTTAGTGGTTATGTGTATTACTTCACACTTTTCTTTATTTAGTGTCAATTGCCAATTTTCGCAACATGTAGAAATTTTGTCTAAATCGCTTTGCAGTTGCTTTTAATCCTCTGTTGACTTCACAGACCGATAAACGACAGCATCATCCCCGAACAGTCTAAGGGAGCTATTCAGATTGTCTCCTATATCGTTTACTAGCTTAAACCCGCGGCTCCGTTCGCGTGTTGGTTGATTATGATAGATAAGCTATCTTTCAGTAGTGTGCAATGAGACTGGTTTTGAAGGATGAAATTAAATACAATACCTTCTTTCGATACAAACTGAAAACTGTCCCTACCAGATTGCAGAAGTCTATGCACTTACCGTTTATCAGGAAAGTAAGTAGTGTAGATCAAATCATACGTAAAAATACACTCGTTTCGAAGAATCCAATCAGGAAATTCAACAATAATGATTGTAATAATATCACAGATCGACCACTTGATGTAATGCGCGAAACGTCAAATCGATTTTTTAAAGAGATGCATTAAAAGAAATTTCTTTTTTACTCTTTATTTATTTATTCTTATATTTCCTTATTCGTATGCTTATCCTTACTGAGAAAGAGCTGAAGACATTGTAACACGCATAGAGCAAAGATATGGTCTGTGGCATCACGTTTCGCTGTATGTAACCTCCTTGCTATAGAGTCACAAACATCATCGCTGGCCTTCAGTCAGATTTTTTTATAATTTGACGACTTTCAACCACCATATCATCCACCCCCTTATAGCTATCGGCATGGAACTGCTATGGTGTACAACCGGACACTTCGGACAACAATTACACACAGACCATTCGTTTGCTTTCTGTAGTTTTCGCTGCAGAGTGAATTATTAACACACACTAACACACACACACACACACCAATAACTTTCTATCCCAATATACTCCACCCTTTTATCATTATCAACCCTCAAGCAACAATGAAACAAATAAAACCATTTTCAAAGAGTAAATATATAATTTTCAAAGAATAATAATTATTGTTCGGCATTTCGCGTCATATTATTCAAATTACTAAATATCTATCAGATCGCTATAGATCCGTACCTAAAACCTTCCTTAGGTATAAATTAGTAACTGTGCAAGTCTCTGCGTCTTGTAGTTCGGACGTGATAAGCGTACACCGAACAGACATTCGCATTAATATATGTAGATAAATATCTATCCGATCACCATAAAACTGTGCCTAAGGCCTTTCCCGGGTAGACATTAGTTACTGTATAAATTTTTATCTCTTTATGTCTTGTGGTTCAGACGTGATAAACGTACACCGAACAGACATTCACATTTATAGATATAGATAAACACAAGGAAGAGTAGGGGACCTATAACGCTTCTCTGGGGAACACCTCATATCACTTCTGCTTTACTCGATGACTTACCGTCAATTACAAAGAACTGAATCCTTTCTGATACACGTGGACAGGGTGAGAATGTCAACTACCCACAGGCTTCCACGTGCCAGCGAGTGACCCGGACACCGTTCTGCCCTGTGCTGAGGTGAAGTTCACCCTGCGCGCTGACCGCGGCTGGCGACCTGTCCCGCCCCGCACCCCCTGCTCGGTGGATGCGCACCCCCCACCCTCCCCTCCCTTATTGCATTTGCAGGCGCGTGCCCCACCGGGGTGGCTTTTACGGCCTGTTCGCGTGCTCCAGGACTCGCTGGGCCCGCTTCTGCAGTAACGCCGGCCCTCCGTGTCTCCTGGCCGCCACTGCACCAACAGCCGGCCTACAGAGCCGACCGTCACTGAAGCAAGAATTCCCGTAGAGCAGATCCACACACTCGTGGAACTCTACGACGACGCTCTTTCTCCCACTGCAGTTGTCCCGCAGTAACATTAGCGAACATAGGGGAAGGAAGAAATATTAAGGTTTAACGGCCCGTTGACAGTGTTGTTATTGCAGACAGTACTCACGCTCGGATATTTGAGTAGCCTATTATCAAAGACGGACATCTGTCGTTTGCCAGAAACTGAGATAAACGTAGAACTAACATACAGGGTGTCCCAGCTATCTTGTCTACCCAAAATATCTCTGGAACAATAACAGCTATTAGAAAACGACTTTCACCAGTATCAATGTACGGCTGGGGCCCAGGAATTTACATATTTGGAAACATTCTAAAACGAAAGCAAATGTGTTTTTTAACACAAACTTATGTTTTTTTCTCAAATGGACACCCTATATTTTTTCTTCAGCAATCCATAGCATGACAAATAGCATAAACAATCGCGTTGATTGCATCGAAATATTCCAATTACATCCCGAGATATTGCGACGCGAAGATGACGCTTGAAAAACCCGAAATACGCTGCTAGCGCACGTCCTGAGGCTCAGGCGTGAACTCCATGCTGCCCGTAATCGCGATGTGATTGACATGCGTAATCGCACTTCCATACTTACCAAAAAGTCCGAAACTAATAATACGGTCTGCTGCCATCCTGCATTAAAATCGTACATTCCAACAGGTATTTATCCCATAGGCTAGGAGTGATGCGGTTCTGTAACATATCTGTGTACCACAACGCTAGTCACAAAGTTAACTTCGCTTATCGTTAATCTGTTACTAAAAAGGTAATACCGTTCAACGTTAAAACTTTACTGTAGATCTAGCGCAAGTGGCAGTGAATCATTCACTCGTAGTAGTAAAATTAATGTTGATGGTTTTAGTGAAACGAGCAAGTGGGAAACCATTATGTGCGTATTATGAGTTGATGGCAGCAGATTATTCGTTTCGGACCTCTTGATAAGTATGGAAGTGCGATTACGCATGTCAATCACATCGCGATTACGGGCAGCATGGGGTTCACGCCTGAGCCTCAGGACGTGCGCTAGCAGCGCATTTCGGGTTTTTCAAGCGCCAACTTCTCGTCGCAATATCTCGGGATATAATTGGAATATTGCGATGCAATCAACGCCATTGTTTAGGTGATTTTCCATGCTATGGATTGCCGAAGAAAAAATATAGGGTGTCCATTTAAAAAAATCATAAGTTAAAAATCACATTTGCTTTTGTTTTAGAATGTTTACAAATATGTACATTCATGGGCCCCAGCCGTACATTGATACCGGTGAAAGTCGTTTTCCAATAGCTGTTATTGTTCCAGAGATATTTTGGGTGGCCAAGATAGCTGGGACGACCTGTATTTTTAAGCTGATTTGAACATTATCAACTTTAATACTCGGGGATTTATACTGGGAAGTATAAGTAAATATCAATTTGATTACTCAAGCACCTTCAAATTGTGTTTCAAAATACAGATGTCCGCCTTTGAAACCAAAACGTGTAGGTGTCCGCTTTTGATGTGAACACGCTTTCAGGTGTCCGTTTTTGATACACAGAGATTCGCTTACTGCTGACGAGAATCTTTTACAGGTGTATAATCTGGGAAATTATAGGAATATCGACATAAAGTGGAAAATATTAAAATCTGAACTCTATTACATATTGGAAAAAACGAAGAACTACAATAATTATAATAATCTTTTTAATTTTATATGCAAAATGAAATGTTACGCCACTGAATCTCTAAAGTTATTAGCATAAGGTCTGTTGAAACAGTCGTCAAATTTTTCCTTAAACATCCTTATGTTTTTTCTGAGTTCCTCTCCGTGGAGGTTCGAGTCCTCCCTGGGGCATGGGTGTGTGTGTTTGTCCTTAGGTTAGTTTACCTAGGTTTAAGTAGTTTGTAAGCTACGGACTGATGACCACGCAGTTTGGTGCGATAGATTTACAAACATTTGAACATTTTTGTTTTTTGTTTTTTCTGACATCGAACTTATTTCCAACAAGTGATTATTTCGTACTCGAGGGTTTATACCTGGAAGTGGCTAACATCAATTTGATTACTCAAGCACCTTCAAATTGTGTTTCAAAATACAGATGTCCGTCTTTGAAACCGAACGTGTAGGTTCTTATAATAAAACTGTGTAGTTTAAAAGCTAGTGTTACCTTTGTTTCCTTTCTATGTTTATTTTCCACTTTTCAGATTGTCTCAACCGCTTCCTAGCTTTCCCTTCGGACGCTGGTGATATGTCCTATTAAACTAGCTTTAAGATGGTTATTAGTAATAATGCTATAAAAAATTACCGAAAAACTTAAGTACAGGTTAATACGTCTCAGTACCTGGCACATGCTGTCGCCATGTCTGATTTTGGAGGTCATGTGATCATGTACTGTGTTCCCATTGGGGCACACTGCTTCATTCAACAAGTGTCCGAATTTGATATAAAGGTCTTATGTAGGTGTCCGCTTTTGATGTGAACAGTCAAATTTAACATGTGATTTATCACATTTACGTCAATGTTCTGATAAAAACGGACTTCACCAATGGAAAGAGCGGAAAAACTTCCTCTAGAATCGACTGCTAACTAAATTTCAACCATTAGGTCAGATGTCCTGATTTGATATTAGGCTACTCATTTAGTACGGATGGGAAAGGCAATCGGCTGTGCCCTTTGAAAGGAAGCACCTCTGCATTTGCCTGGAATGATTTAAGAAACTGACGGAAAACCTAACTCTGGATGGCCGAAGATGGATTTGAACTACCATCCTCCCGAATGGAAGTCCATTGTGTTATCACTAGACCACTAATGGAAGGGTAGCGCTACTAGGACACACAAATATTCTTGACGGTTAGTACGTAAGTGAAGAAAACATTTAGAAAATGATTTAAATGACGCAAAATGTTTGTGGCAATTGCTAAATGTTATGATTTTTAAACACGGTAATATTACGGGATGTGAAGTTAGCGCTACAAGTTAAGGGGGGAAACCACATTAGAAGGCTGTTTGTCACTGACTTTGTGGGACTTAAAAAATTGTTCAAATGTTTGTTGAACTTATGGGACTTAACTACTGGGTCATCAGTCCCTAAGCTTACAAACTACTTATGAACTAGCTAAGACTAAGGACGGCACAAATATCCATGCCCGAGGGGGGATACGAACCCCCGACCGTAGTAACCGTGCAGACCGTGACTGGAGCGCCTCAGTCCCCTCGGCCACCGCGGCCGGCTTGTGGGACTTATTCTGGGTGGGAGGATGTAATGAGAACTTGGCTCAGATTTTGACATAATTTCGTTAATTATTTTAATTGTGTGTGAATTTATGTGACTAATTTCAGCCATTTGAATAATTTCAGCAACATATAACAACATGACACTGTGATGTCCGACGAAGGTTGTGAGCATAAGTCTCCAATAGCGTGCAGTGTAGCAATTCCGAGTTTCACCGGAAAACAAATGGTTTTGTGTTTACATTCAGGTGGCAATAAAGATAAGTACAGATGTTGCAGGCGTTGGAACAACAGACTTCGATATCACGAACGTTTGTTGCTAATTATGCAACGATTAACACCGTTAAAATCATATTGCTTAAGTTAGTTGAAGGAGCTGATGAAATTAATATTTTGGTTCCTGAGATTTAGAGAAACGTTTTTGGTCTGGAGAACGATCTCTCCCATACGATAACAAACGGCGGCGGGCAGACTACCCCGCCTCCCTCCCCCAACGTCCATGGAGGTGTAAAATGTATTTGCCGTTCCACAGTAGCGAAATAGCGGAGAATAAAACAATCCGGCCTGCATTGCCATTAGGATGTGGTCTCTATCGTCCCGTCGCTGAGCGTTGTTGAGGGGTGGTGATGTAGTCTGCCGGGTGCGACATGACCTATCTCTGGACGTCCTTCCGTGAATCACTCCGCACATCAGATAAACTGCCGAAAGAATTTCGTCCCAGACACAAATTCCCGGATGGGAAATTTTCTAATAATTAGCCCTCTTTCAAACTCTGATATGACGCTACAGTTCACTACGAGAAGTCCTGCACGTCTGCTAAAGTAACACTGATCCATGAACTTCGGTTTGTAATGACAACGAAAGTCGAATGCACAACCTAAGCACACTACACCCAACCTTGCCAGAGGAAGGGCTCGATTCTCCGGTCGGAGAGAGTTTTCAGTCCTTGACATCGATCCTAGAACCGCTCCGATTTTTACACGAGGCGATAGCAATGTGTTCTAAAATGCGATTTTTAAACGGTTGTATCATGGGGCAAATGAGTCAAATTTTATCTCTCTGTTGTTCACATGATTATCTAGAAAATTCAATTTCCGTTTTCGAAAATCTATATTCGTTATCAAGATAAGCTAGAAAAATCGTAATTTTCAAAAATGTTCAAATGTCTGTAAATCTATCGGACCAAACTGCGTGGTCATCAGTCCGTAGCTTACAAACTACTTAAACCTAGGTAAACTAACCTACGGACAAACACACACACCCATGCCCTAGGGAGGACTCGAACCTCCACGGCGAGTAACCGCGCGCTCCGTAGCGAGGCGCTTTAGAGCGCTCGGCTACTCCACCGCGGCATCGTAATTTTTTGTATCAAAAGTACCTGTTGTGTGAATTGGGAGTTCTAAAATTCTTATTCTTGGAATTGTCATTGTTTTTACGATACGTTCTTTATGTGACGCCTTGAAAGTATTTTCGATAATACTATCCTATACAGAGATCCATAGTTTCCAAGTTACCGTACATTTGCACGTAATATCCACCATGACGTGTAATTGTAGTTTTAACTAACGAAAGAAACAAACAGCAAAGCTTCTTGGTTCAGAGGTCACGAAACAGTAGACGCCAATTACACAAGAAGTTCATGAGAAACTGAATGCATTAAGTAAAAGACGATTTACAACAAAATAATGTAGAAGCTGAGGAAACTGGTGTCAGAGAGAAACTGTTAAACATGGAAAGATTCAAAGCTAGGATAGTTCCTACCTTTAGTACCCTAAGTTAGTTAAAACGACAATTACGTTTCACACTGTATTTTACGTGCATATGTATGGTAATTTGGAACATACGAATCTCGGTAATGGATAGTGTTATAGTAAAATCTTTCAACAGTTTCTAATCTAAAGAACATATAATAAAAACTGCTGAGACTTGCTATGAATAAAAACTGTAGATGTGCCAATCCACACAACTGGTACTTTTCACACCGAAATTGTGATTTTTCTAACGTATCGTGAAATTCACTTCAGATTATCGAAAACGTGACACAAATTTTCTAGACCAGCATCTAAAACAACGTAAAGAAAACATCTGAGTCATTTGAAGTTTTCCAAGATACGACACTTTAAAAGTACACTTGCGCATTATAGTTCGCGATTGGGAGCGCTCATTAGTTAGTTCTTTTAGTTCGCCCTTTTCCAGTGACGGCTGAGCGGCGTGGTCTGCGCATGGAGGTGGGAGAAGTTCCCCCACCTAGCTGCTAACGATATCACGCAAACCAAAAGAAACAGTTTGTGGGTAATTTCTCGCGTTTAAATTTAGAGTTATCTCTATATCTTGGCATTATGGAATTTATTAGTCAGATGAATTTATTAGTCAGATATTGCAGAGTGCAGAATACTTCAGAGCGGAAATTTTGTAGCGTTGAACTATGTAATCTAGTAGGCAGACGCTAACCTCGAAATGGCTCTCATCAGCAGAAGTCAAACACGTGATATTTAATTCTGTTCGCGACCTATCGCGCATATTTTAGTTCGCGACCTATCGCGCATATTTTAGTTCGCGACCCATCACGCATATTTTAGTTCGCGACCTATCAGGCATATTATAGTTTGCGACCAGTAGCTCTCCTTTTAGTTCGCAGCTCGGCCGCGAAGTAGGTAGCTCTTTTTAGCTAGTCCGCTCGTTCTGGCTTTTGCTACCGCTACAAAAACTACAGCTGAGCTGCATCTCAGCTCGAAATGACGGCAACTGGCAGAAGGGAATCACGCGATTCTGCGCTCTCGAGTCCTCTCGCTGTTACCCGTCAGTCTTCGGAAAAGGAACGAACGAACTAAGAGGCGTGGGATCTGCACACTAGTTCGCGTATGGGAGCGCTCTTCCAAACTAGTTCGTTCGCGAACTACACAAGACTATTTAAAAGTCACATTTTCGAAGCTATTGCTATAGCGTGCTATCGTACACGGACCGATATATTGTGAACCAAATATGATATCATTCTACCCTCAACTTTAAATACGATTTCTGTCTGCTATCTACTTTTCATAGGCAGGTATGTATGACCTGAAATCAACAATTTGTTTTTACCTATGCAACCACTTTAAAACATCTTGTGCTACTTCGCTGGATGCTGCACAGAACTGTGAAGAATAAAGAAAATAAAACCACTTCTCATCGTACGGAGATATGAATGTGTAAGATGAACATAAATTAGGTTTTATCGCCGAATAGATTGTTTTCCAAACCGGATGGTAAATTTAAGAACTGCCTGAACGTCGTCTACCAGCACACACTTTTGGCATCGATACATTATGTTTTTTTCGAAGTATCTCCATAAAGGAGAAAGATATTCGAAAACCGAAAGCTACATCTACATCTACATAGATACTCTGCAAATCACATTTAAGTGCCTGGCAGAGGGTTCATTAACCACTTTCATAACTTTTCTCTACCGTTCCATTCTCTAATAGCGCGCGGGAAGAAAGAACACCTTAATCATTCCGTTTTCGATCTGATTTCTCTTATTTTATAGGGATGGTCATGGCTCCCTAAGTAGGTGGGTGCTAGCAAAATATTTTCACATTCAGAAGTAAAAGTCGGTGATTGAAACTTCGGAAACAGATCACGCCGCAATGAAGAAAGTCTTTCTTTTAATGATTTTCACCCCAATTCGTGCAACATTTCCGTGACGCTTCCCCCCCCCCCCCCCCGTAACGTGATAAAACGAGCTGCCCTTCTCTGAAACTTCTCAATGTCTTCCGTCAGTTCCACCTGGTGAGGGTCCCACATTGGTAACAGTACTCCAGGAAAGGAAGCACAAGTGTGATGTAAGCAGTCTCTTTGGTGGAGCTGGTGCATCTTCGAAGCGTTCTGCCAATGAAACTTAATCTTTGGTTCACCTTCCCCACAATATTTTTTGTGTGTTCTCTCCAGTCTAAGTCGTTCGTAATTGTAACTGCTGGGTATTTGGTAGAATTTAAGACCTTAAGGTTTGACTGATTTATCGCGTAATTGAAGTTCAGAGGATTTCTTTTAGTGGTCATGTGTATTACTTCACACTTTTCTTTATTTAGTGGCAACTGCCAATTTTCGCACCATGTAGAAATTTTGTCTAAATCGCCTTGCAGTTGCTTTTGATCATCTGTTGACTTCACTAACCGATAAACGACAGCATCATCCGCGAACAGTCTAATGGAGCTATTCAGATTGTCTCCTTGATCGTTTATAAAAACAAGGAAGGGTAGGGGACCTATAACGCTAAATGGCATTTTTCGAAGTGTAATGAAGACAGGAGGAAGACAGGTGGAAGGGTACTAGAAGAAAAGTGGACAAAGGGTAAGGACTGAAAATTCGCACGTGTTCTTTAGTGAGGCTAGCCGAGAAAAGGTCATAATAAGAATAAGACATTTAATAATTTCACGACGTACGATATCTCTCTGCTGGAGAATTGCCCTCCATGCATTACCGAGGCGGAATTGACCATTAGGGGAGCTGGCGGTGGCGCCCCCTCAGTGGTGGAGTGTGTTTGGGCTGCGGGCGACCGATAACAGGTTGGTGGCGCGGTTACACGAGTCTGACCCTCATCACAAATTGGCCCCCTGGCAGAGGGTCACAGCAGGGGGTGAGCAGAACACGTGCACCCTGCGGCGGTGTGCGGTCCCGTCTGCCCGCGCAAGCAACGTAGGCGGAAGACATACTAGTGACTTCTACGAAAACAGCCGCATGCATTCATCCGAAAAATAGCGTGGATACCAGGACGTAAATTTAAACCTCGCGCCTCTCACTGTGATCCCAGCACCAGCCGACTGATTTGTATTCTTTATTAGAATATATTGGCTACAGAGCTATTTGCCGCGTCATGTTAATAAAATCGTTCTAACGTTTCGGATTCGTTGTAGGAGCCTTTCTCAGGGTATACAGACTTGTTTCCTTCTTGTGCTGGTCTTATAAAGCGTGTACTGTCCTAGCAGTTTAGTTTTGATTGGTGTTTCTGATAGGTGGAAATAGGAAAGGAAGATGCGCTTTATTGGTGTTTGCATCGCTGGATCCTATTGGTGGAAAACAGGAAGTTGTGCGCATGCGCGTTCTTGGCCATCAACGGCGGCAACCGAACAGTCGGCTTAGTTCTTCTTGGTAGTGACGCTTTATACGACCAGTACTAGGAGGAAACAAGTCAGTATACACTGAGGAAGGCTCCTGCAAGGGATTCGAAACGTAGGGAAGATTTTATGAACATGCGCGGCAAATAGCTCAGAAGAATTTTAATATTAACAATAATGACCGCGAAAGCCTAGGTTCGTACATATTGACTACAATCTAGTGATAAGAGCCTATGTGTAAGCTATGTAAACTCAAACATTTTCATTTTTGATGCTGTAGAGTCACGTTTTTTGCAAGGCAATCTGGGACGAGCATAGAGCATTAATTTGTCTACGTATGTTCACTAACAATGCAAGTTTCAACTAATATTAGTTATAGTTTTTCCACTTCATTGTCATATACATGATCTTCATCTTTTGTATCCGTTCTTCACAAACATATTATGATAGTAATCAGTTCTGTAAACCTCCTAAGCGAAATTATCATGTAAAAATCTAATAATTAATCAGATTACATTACTTTACTTTTGAAGTTCACATTAATGTTGTGTATACCGGGTGATAAAAAAGTCAGTATAGATTTGAAAACTTAATAAATCACGGAATAATTGACGTAATTTATGCATTTCAGCAACTGTTCAGGTTATAAATTAATAAAATACAGCAACCCGTTGCTTGTGATTATATATTTTTGACGACCGGTTTCGGGCGCTTGAGTGTCCTTCTTCTGGTCTCTATACAGACAAACATATGCTTAGGTATACAGTAAAGGCTATAAAACGTACAAAGGTCGGTTACAGAAATTTGAAGCAGTTTCGAACCGACTTTTAAACGTTTTAGAGGCTTTACTGTATACCAATGCACTTGTTTGTCTGTATAGAGATCAGAAGAAGGGCACTCAAGCGCCCGAAACCGGTCGTTAAAAATAAATAATCACAAGCAACTGGTTACTGAATTTTATTAAGTTATCACGGAATAATGTAGATAGAATTGTAAAAAAAACGACACACATGCTTGGAATGACATGGGGATTTATTAGGAAAAAAAAAAAAAAAGAAAGAGTATTGCTGGACGGGTGAAAGATCTCTTGCGCGCGTCGTTTGGTGATGATCGTGTGCTCTGCCGCCACTTTCGTCATTCTTGGCCTCCCAGGTCCCCAGACCTCAGTACGTGCGATTATTGCCTTTGGGGTTACCTGGAGTCGCAAGTGTATCGTGATCGACCGACATGTCTAGGGATGCTGAAAGACAACATCCGACGCCAATGCCTCACCATATCTCCGTACATGCTTTACAGTGCTGTTCACAACATTATTCCTGGACTACTGCTATTGTTGAAGAATGATGGTGCACAAATTGAGCATTTCCTGTAGAGAACATCATCTTTGCTTTGTTCTAATTTGTTATGCTAATTATTGCTTTTCTTATCAGATGAAGCGCCACTTGTCGGACATTTTTTTAACTTTTATTTTTTTATTTTTTGGTTCTAATAAAACCCCATGTCATTCCAAGCATGTGTGTCAATTTTTACCTCTCTATCTCCATTATTCCGTGATTTATTAAGTTTTCAAATTTATACTGTCTTTTTGATCAGCCGGTACACATGAAATAAAAAGTAAAATAACTTGTTTTCAGTACTGTGTTCAAGTGTGAGATATTCCAAATTTGTAATCATCATCTTACTCATAATAATAACTAAATGAAGTCGATTAAGACAATCCATTTCATTACAAAAAATTCTAATTCAAGAAAGCTAAACATTAAAAAATACCAAACATTGATTATAAATGAAGCTGTGTTTCAACATTAAAGAATTGTTTTTCCTACCCATCTAAATTAACAAATAATTTTCTAAATTTACAGACACATTTCGTTAAGAAAGTAACATTAACACCTAACGTATAGACGATATTTATTGCTTAGGTCAAATGTTCAAATGATTGTAAATCAATCGGACCAAACTGCATGGACATCACTCCGTAGCTTAGAAACTACTTAAACTTAGGTAAACTAACCTTAGCACAAACACACACACACACACACACACACACACACACACACACACACATGCCCCACGGAGGACTCGAACCTCCGATGGCGAGCAACCGCGTGCTCCGCAGCAAGGCGCCTTAGATCGCTCGGCTGCTCCACCGCGGCTGTTGATTAGTGATTTGTTGACCCTGCTGCGGCTTTGAGAAACGTTTCAGCCCAACAAGGAATCAGATCCTTAAAGTGAAATTTTTAATTTGCAATTTTTTTTTTTTTTTTTTTTTTTCATTTTGTACGAACACTTTGGCACTAACATCAGTGGTATTGGAACTGTACATTTAATACTCATTCTCTGTTCTAAAACTCCTCATAATGATTCTATTATTTTGAGACATTACCATTTTTCTTTCCAGGGAAGGTGTTTGATAATTTTCTGATGTTGTAAAAAGCACGTATGAATCTTTTTGTCTCTGTTTGGGGGCGCATTGTCCTTTTCTAACACGACTGCCTTTCTTAGCAGTATGTTAGTCATACCAGACAGTTTGCTGTTGAGGATTGTGATATACTGCCTAACATTTATCCGACCAGTGAGATAATGTTAGAAACATTGAATACCACGATATAGATGCCCACAGCATGACGCAAACTCCTCCGGGCTCGACTGTAAGAAGCAGGCGTGCTTCGTCTGTGGTTTGGCATACATAAATCTGGTTTCTCGTAGGAATTAATGTAAACAGTGATTCATCAAACCATACCCCCTTACCTCCGGTCATTAAGTGTACTACTTTTATGATCGTGGTTCCACCTTATTTCCAAGTTTCGCGTTAGCTTCCGCTATTAAGGGTTTAGCAACTGCAGAATTGCTATGATTCTTAAGCTACAGTCGTAGTGTTTTTATCGAAGCAGTATTACTCAAGTGAGTACTTAGTTTTGCAGCCACATTTACCGTGGTAGTTTAATGCTGCTTGGCAACAATCATTGATAATGCTCGTTTGTCATTTTCAGCTAACTTCGTTTCGACCACTATTCCTGTTCGGCGAGGATGTTTTACGTTGTTTTCTGTGTTACCAAAGGCACTGCCACTAGTGAACATAAACAGCGCTCACCACCGAGTTGGTCTCTTTGGAAATCTGACAAATTACGAATTCCACCCATCATTTCTGTTGGCCATTGCAGAAGAAAACGTATAATATACTGCAACGTAACATGTAAGTCACTTGCACACTGCAGACAGCCCTCAGTGTTCACGTGTACGCAATTCTTATTAGTTTTTCAAGCCCTACACTTTTTATCGATTAGTATGGAAAACCAGTTTTCTAATCGTCACGATACATGGAGTGATAATTTCTGTAATTCTTTTGGTTCTGTGACTTGTGCAGGGTGGTCCATTGATAGTGACCGGGTCAAATATCTCACGAAATAAGTATCAAACGAAAACACTATACAGACCAAAACTTTTCTAACTTGAAGGGGGAAAACAGATGGCGCTATGGCTGGCCCGCTAGATGGCGCTGCATTTTTTTTTTTTTTTTTTTTTAAATAGGTACCCCCATTTTTATTACATATTAGTCCAGTACGTAAATAAATATGAATTCTTTTCGGCTGTATGTTGTCTTCTTGCGTAATTCTTAATGGTGGATTGATGCTTGCGTCTGCTCACGTAATGTATTTGAGAAACAAAGTTACTTCCAGCCGAAAAACAGCATTGAAAGTAAATGCAATTATAATTACTTCCACACTATCGATTAGAAAAATATGAATTCCGATACGGTCTCAATTACTTTATTATGAACAGAAAGCAGTTGGATTCAACATCTGCTTCTAGCACTAGTTTATAAAAAAGGAGGTAAAATAACATTACGAGTAATTCTTCAGGCCTCGTCTCAGAATCATTACTAACTTTCTCATCATCATCGAATGATTATGGCTTGCAGTGTTCAGTCTGGGGCATAGTCTCCATAATCAATTATACGATGATAATATTGAAAATTGATTTAAAAACATTCTTGACTGAGTCCAAGTACTTTCTCTTAGGTCTACCCACACTCTTCTTACCCTCTATGGCTGAACCCATGAGTCTCTTCGCTAACCTTGTTTCTCCCGTGCGTGTAACATGACCCCACATCTCAGCCTGTTCATTCTAGCTGCTCCATCGAAAGTGTTCATTCCCAGTTTTTATTTGATTTCCTCATTATGGTCACCCTCCGGCCATTGTTACCATCTGTTAGTGCGTGTAATCATTCTTACTACTTTCATATCCTTATCAATATGATAACTTGTATCCACCCAGCTTTGACTCCCATACAACTAAGTTGCTTGAAAGATTGAGCGGTGCACTGCCAATTTGGTCTTCGTTCTTGTAGAAGAGATTAGATCGAAGCTGAGGACTCGCTGCATTAGCTATGTTACATCTTAATCCATTTTATATCACTATGTTGCCATCCTATGAGAAAATACATCCTAAATATTTGAAACAGTCCATATGTTCAAAATAGGTTCCTCTTGCTTGGCACTCATTGTGTTTAATCTCTTTCCCACAGACATTACTTTGGTTTTGGAAATGATGATCTTCATGTCACAGCCATTACAAATCTGATCTGGCTCTGAAGTATTAGTTTGCAAAATTTCAATCGAATCTGACATATGCGAGGCTGCTTATATTATTTCCACCTACTTGAATCTCACCTAGCAAATCTATTGCTTTCAGCATCGGATCCATAAATAGTATACAATAGTAAATTATTTCATCGAATGTGGGCATCGATGATAGAGGTCAGCTGCAGCGAACTTCAGTAGTGAGTATGATACAAAATAAATAAATAAATAAATGAAATAAAACAATAAACTTTCATTTCTTACCGATTACTTAACACGCTAAAGTTGTCAGAAGTGTGTGAGGATACCGGGGCTTAAACAGTCTCTTTGTTAATAGATAACTGAATATTGTTCCTCAACCAATTTTGATAAAGTAGGGGTGAAATTTGCCAGCCGAGTTCTTGGGTTGTATCTACGCTAGTTCCGGTGTCTACCTACGGAATTAATTTTGCACTTTGAAATATATGTCAATATATATTTACAGCCACTTCCTTCTTCACAGAATTAAGGAACACAATTTCCATCAGTTTGGCTACAGCTCGGATTCCATTATAACAAATACAATAGACTGAGAATACAGCAAAAAGTACAAACCTTCCTTAAATCATTTCAAACGACTTATTTACCAAACATGATGACGGACTGCTTGACAACTGCTGACAACTGACTGACTATGCTTCACGTTACCTGCTTAAATGTGATTTACAAAGGAAGTTACGTTACGTCGTGTGACTTACAATTCCATCGTTACAATTGATTTTATACGAAGAAGCATTTTGTAATTAATTTTACATATATTTAAATTAGTTACAAAGTTTAAATCATTTGTTTGTACATGTTTTTCAATTAATTAAAAATTTATTGAAATATATGATGGCTGATTGAATAGACTTCCCGATTTGACTCTCTTTGGCCTGGTGCCCCCGCATTGTGTTACAAGGAAGAGTAAACAAACTGTATGTGTCGGACCAGATTGATATAAAAATATCCTTTCTACTTCATGTATAAGCTAATGATTGAGCAAATGAAAACTCAACGATCTTTAATTACGAAATGTACGTACGTACTTCCTGTGATGCAGCCGCTATTGCTGTAGTTTACGCTGACGTCACCGACCGACTGTTCACATGTTCCACCAGCGCTCGTCAATGACGCAGGTGCCATTGTTGGGATCGGAAGCATTCAGACCTTACTCAGCAGACCTCCTCTGTTACTGTACTGTGCAGATGTTCCTTTCATTGTTTGAATTTCCAGCATTTTTAGTGATCTGTGGAAGTTTTATTTAAGCACTGAACCTGTACTCGAAACCCAAACGTTATTCAAGCTCTAAATCCGGAGTGAAGTGTAAGCACCATCAAACAGAAACTGAAAATCATTAAATGCACGGAGAAAGATGAGAACAGAAATATTTTAATAAATGAATTTAATATTGGTTCATCAGCTATTTATGACACAAAAATCAAAAGTCTGAAATAGTGAAATATGCTTCGAAATCTGTCACAACTGAAAATTTGCTTTCCAGATAAAAATAAATAAATAAATAAATAAAATAAAAAATTAAATTAAATAAAAAAATGCCTGAAACTATTAGATAGGTTATTGTACAAACTGTACAGTGCACTGGGTCACAGCTTTTTGCGATGTATGGTTTAGCCTACGCCAGGTACCGCCCGATAGTCCGGCATTTTCGGTAATCCGGCAGCGGGTCGGTCCCTGTTGTTGTTGTGGTCTTCAGACCGTATACTGGTTTGATGCGGCTCTCCACCTTACCCGGTCCTATGCAAGTCCCTTCATCTAAGAATACATTCGGCAACCTAAATTCTTTTGAATCTGCTTACTATAGTCGTCCGTCCGTCTCCCTCTACGATTTTTACCCCTACACGCTTCTTTCTAATGCTAAGTTACCAATTCCTTAATGTCTCAGAATGTGTCCAACCAGTCTATCCCTTCTCTTCTCCTTTTCTCTTCGGTTCGGTTAAGCACCTCCTCATTAGTTACGTGATCTACCCGTCTAATTTTCATCATACGTCTGTAGCACCACATTTCAAAAGCTTCTATCATCTTTTTATCTGAACTCCTTATCGTCCACGTTTCACTCCCATAGAATGCTACACTCCAGGCAAATGATTTTATAAAGGACTTTCTAACAGTTAAATTAATATTGGATGTTAACAAGTTTCCCTTCTTTAGAAACGCTTTTCTTCCCATAGCCATTCTGCATTTTATAGCTTCTTCACTTCGGCCATCAGAAGTAATCTTGCTACCCAAATAACAAAATTCATCTAATACTTTTATTGTCTTATTACCTAATCCAATTCATTCAGCATCGCCTGATTTTCTGATATTGCATTCCATTAATTTCGTTTTATTCTTGTTAATGTTCATTTTATATCTTCCTTTCAAGACACTGTCCATTCCATTCAATTGCTCTTCCCGATCTTTTGCGGTCTCTGACAGAATTACTATGTCATCAGCAAACCGCAATGGTCGATCCCTACCGTGCCGGATTATCGAACTTTTACTGTACTACAAACAAGCACTTCACAACTCGATAGATTTAGAAAAAAAAAAAAAAAAAAAAAATACTTTTCGTGTGATTTGTATACAATAGGTGGAAGAATGTTTATGCCTTTTTTCTATGATTATTGACGTTATAAGCTGATAAGCTTCGTAATGTATCGTGACAAGTGGAGCCCTGCAGAGGGGTTGAACCACCCTTTTGGCGGCGCTGTTCTTGTGCCGGCTGACAGGTGGATGTTTCCACAGTGCTCCCGGCGCCCCCTGCAGCCCGCTTCCCAGCATCCCAATCGGCGGGCGTCGAGCCGAGCCGGCGACCGAATCGATAATCGAGTTAATTAGTCGACTTTAATTACTGGCGCCACGACCGCGCCAGTCGGCCGGCGACCGCAGGGTGAGCCTCCCCTCGCCCCCTCCCCCTCCACCGCCCTAGCCACTGCGGAGCGCCTTGCGGTCGGTCGCCAACAGGCCTGCGGGTCAGTGGCTGACTGACCGCTGTCATGACCAGCCGCCAGCGAACCCGCTGGACACGGAAGAGGGGCGCATGTCAGGGGCATGGCAGTGTGGCGTTCCAACGCGTAGAGCAGAGCGTTCCAAACTTGGTGTCGTGTCGCGAGATTAACAAATTTAGACTATAAACAAAAAGACTAGTCATAAAATAACAAAAAATGTCCTTCTCTTCATACTATCCTGAAGACTCGCCTGCAGCAAATCATCCTTCTCTTCATTCAGTGCACCACAGATCAGCTCACGTATTAAAGGAATGATCGGTGCACATTAATTCTACATCTACATGGATACTCTGCAAATCACATTCAAGTGCTTGGCAGAGGGTTCACTAACCACTTTCATACCTTTTCTCTGCTGTTCCATTCTCTAATAGGGTGCGGGAAGAAAGAACACCGAAATCGTTCCGTTTTCGATCTGACTTCTCTTATTTTATTCAAATGTTCTAATGTTTCTTAAGCTTATGGGACTTAACTACGGGGTCATCAGTCCCTAAACTTACAAACTACTTATCAACTACCTTATACTAATGACGGCACAAATATCCATGCCCGAGGAGGGATTCGAACCCCCGACCGTAGTGGCCGTGCAGACCGTGACTGGAGCACCTCAGTCCCGTCGACCACCGCGGCCGGCTCTTATTTTATTGGGATGGTCACGTCACCCTAAGTAGGTGGGTGCTAGCAAAATATTTTCCCATTCAGAACTAAAGGTCGGTGATTGAAACTTCGCAAACAGATCACGCCGCAATGAATAACATCTTTCCTTTAATGATTTCCACCCAAATTCGTGCAACATTTCCGTGACGCTTTCCCCCCCGTAACGTGATAAAATAAAACGAGCTGCCATTCTCTGAACATTCTCAATGTCTTCCGTCAGTCCCACCTATTGAGGGTCCCACAAGGGGCAACAGTACTCCAGGAGAAGACGCACAAGTGTGATGTAGGCAGTCTCTTTGGTGGACCTGGTGCATCTTCGAAGCGTTCTGCCGATGAAACGTAACCTTTGGTTCGCCTTCCCCACAATATTTTGTGTGTGTTCTCTCTAGTCAAATTTGTTCGTAATTGTAACTCCTAGGTATTTGGTAGAATCTACGACCTTAAGGTTTGACTGATTTATCGCTTAATTGAAGTTCAGCGGATTTCTTTTAGTGGTCATGTGTATTACTTCACACTTTTCTTTATTAAGTGTCAATTGCCAATTTTCGCACCATGCAGAAATTTTGTCTAAATCGCTTTGCAGTTGCTTTTGATCTGCTTTTGACTTCACTAACCGATAAACGACAGCATCATCCGCGAACAATCTAAGGGAGTTATTCAGATTGTCTCCTAAATCGTTTATAAACATGAGGAAGAGTAGGGGACCTATAACGCTTCCCTGTGGAACGCCACATATCACTTCTGTTTTATTGGATGACTTACCGTCAATTACAATGAACTGTGTTCTTTCTGATACGAAATCGTGAATCCAACCGCACAATTGGGGAGATATTCCATAAGCACGCAATTTCATAATAAGCCGCTTGTGGGGTACAGTGTCAAAAGCATTCCTGAAATCCAGAAACATGGAATCGATTTGAGATCCCTTGTCGTTGGCACTTAACAAGGGCAAGCGTACTCAGCCGCTAGGCAGCAGCTCTGCCTCAGCAGCACTCAGGGTGCGTTCAAGCATCTGCCAGATTCAGGAAACTGCGCATGCGCAGAGCTGCTGCTGCTGATTCTCGATAACAGCTCTTCCCATGCGCAGTTTGCTGGAACTGGCAGATGCTTGAATGAATCTTCACTGTAGTCTGCCTTCCTTCTCAAAAAGCTGCACCTGAGCGTTTTTTAATATATTTATCAAAGATACGTCAGTAGCGTTCCTTACAATTAAATGTCAATCAATGACACAGTGGTGGTAAAAGCTGTCACAGATTGTAAAAGCAGTCACAACTGTCCACTGACTAAAGCTATTCAGTAGCGATGTTAAGTATGGAGTACGGCCGTGTGATTAACGGAGAGTAGTATTTTAAATGTAGTGATCGTTGGTTCGAACCCTGGTATGCGTTAATTTTTTTTCTCTCAGTTTCCTGTATGTAACAGATTCAGGGACCAGAAATGTCATTCATATTCTTACTTGTCACAAATATTTATCCATTTTTTCCGAATATGTCGGGACTTCCGAGGTCGTGGTGAAGCAAGAACCTAACAACAGAACTTAAATTATAATTCATCACTTATTATAAATACATTCTCTTTATTTCTGAAAATAATATGATAATATTGAACTGAAAGGGAACACACACTGTGCTGTCTAAATCAGAAATCCTAGCAGCTAATTTCCAGATGCCGTTTCCAATCGATTCAGCAAAACCGTATCTGGCCCTGACATGTACACACGACAGCGAAAAACGATTTCCGAAATTAAGTGTTTGTGTTTCGGAAGTTGGGTGCCATGTAGAAGAAGCAAGTATTACTGTGTGAGTTAGGCATTGTTGTCTTCGAAGTTACTGTGTTGTACATCTCCATAGTTCCTAATGTTTCCTTTTCTTGCGATGAGTGTAGGGTAAGTAATTGCTGTAGTCAGGATCAACATTAAACATGTCAATGCGTACGAGGATTTCAGTTTCGTTTACAAACTATATTTAAGCGATACTCTATTTCCGCCTCCGCCCCTCCCCCCCCGCTAGAACCATCTAAATTCTACCATATGTATTTGTATTAGTGAAAGGGTGTCCCGCAAAACCGTATCCTATAAAATGGTGTCGCCGTGAGGGAAAGTTTGGAAAACACTTTCGTAGAGAATCAACTGACCAATATTTATGATAAGACATAAGGTGGAAAAATGCCATGAAGTAAACAACAACACTACGACAACCGAGATAGTGGTAACAACAGAAGGCTGCTGCAGAGGGTTTGGTGTTCACCTGTGGTTACTCTACCAAACGAATTATACAAGCTGTTGGGTTCAGATAGTGAGCAGGTAGTTCGATGCAACAACTACGTTACTTACCGGAAGATATGGCATGGAGAGCTGTAGGAAGTTCTGAAGTGTGGCAGACACAGAGGCAGGTGGTTGCAGCTGTGGGAGTGCCACAAAGGGAAATTTTCCGGACGTGGACATGATTTCAGACTGCAGAAACAGTTAAAAGAAGGCAAAGCCGACATCGTTCAAGGGTAACATCAGCAAGAGATGACCATCATCTCCGGTTGAAGCTCGTCGAGACAGGAGTCTGAATGTGACTCCCAAGGAAAGTACTTGGCCTCGAACAAACACATATACACCAAAATCGTATGAGAGATAGGGTAAAGATCCCTTATTGCACTAGTGATATTCCCGCATCTGCAAAACTCTGTAGTCGTCCGTTAAAGGCCTCTGCGTGTGCCATGCCGCATTGCACTTAGACCTGTCGGTTCGCCAGTAGGGACGGTGCAGTGTGCCTCCGAAGTTGCGTTTTGTGATGTTATCTGTGTGGTGAAGCGTCAGATGGGGCAGCGATTGCTAATCAATCCTGCTTATGTGTTGCGATTAGTTGACCTGAAGTTACGAAAAACCCTTCTTCGTGAAGATGGTATTAGTGTAGAAGATGAATCAGTTGCACGCTTTCTCGTATCTGTTATGGTACAGAAATATGAGTAAAAGTTAGATAGCGTTGTTACAAACTCATAATAATGATAATAGGGATGATAATGACGAACAACTCATTGCAAGTGGTAGTACTACGGGAAGTGCGGGAAGAGGCGATGGAAGCAGTGGTAGTGAATACCAACAGTCTTTCGGGAAGAAGGTTAATGTTGCAACTATCATCACGGCTATTCATGACAATTCGCTAGAGAACATGTACGATGATTATTACATAACTTATAGTTACTATATCAGCATTACGTATGGCGTCTACAATTACATCTACAGTGCTATCTTGAACATGGTTGCAGAGCTTTGCAGAAAAACGACACCCACCAGCACAATGAGGTGTACGTAGAGAACCTGTAACCAAACGTTCATACAGATATGTTTGTTCGAGCCCATGTAATTTCCTTGTCAGTTACAACGCACCTTCCAGGTAGCAACAAAAGACGTAATATCAACACAAACAGTCCGAAATCACCTTCGGAAATGTGGCATCTACAGACGGAGGACTATGGTGTGTGTCCCATTAAACCCACGACACCTTTTAGCTCGCAGAAATTACGCGGAGCAACATTACGATTGGACTCATACGGAATGGCGCCGGGTTCTGATCACAGGTGATTCAGGATTTTGTGTTCAGCAGGACAATCGCCGTTCACTCATCTGGAGGGAACGTGGAACTCGCAACAATCTTGCTAATGTGCAGGAAACATCACATCATGGTTGTGAACGAATTGTGTGGGCAGGAGTCAGTGTTGGCTCAGAGGTATAGAGACGACATCCTTTGACGTTTTGTTGTGTCCTATGCTGATACCGGAGGAGACCGCTCCTTCGGGTTGACGATAACGCCCGGTCCCACATAGCTGCAAAGTTGGACAGTTTGCTTGATCGTATGGGAACTGAAGGAATGGAGTGGCGAGTTTGTTAACAGGACTTAAACCTGACTGAACTTGTCTGGAATGCACTTGGCAGACGCATTGCAGCTTTCAGTCAGATAGTCACTGTCTCCGAAAAATTTTATATTTTGGGTGGCGGAGGGTACTTCAGCTACTAACGTCGACAAAAACTATCGTTATATTCTGATCTCGACGAAATTTTTCACACTTAAACTCCAAAGCAATAGGAATGTTACCATCTACCTAAGATTTCATACGCTGCATGGCGGAGGGTACCTTGCAATTGAAAGCACTTTACTTATCATTGTGAGAGTTAACAAAGTAACATAATTTTTCAGATATGGAGCAGGCAATGGACTGAGGAGGTAGAGAAGAAGTTGTACAGAGACGGGGAGGTTGGTAGAGAAAGGGGAAGTTGGGGATGGGCAGTGAGGGATTGGAGGAGATGAACAGAGATTTCGTAGATGAGGCGACGAACAGAACGTGACAGACAGAGAGAGAGAAACAGGAGGAGGTGCACAGAGATAGAACGATATAGAAGATGGACTGAGAAAGAAAAGAGAAGGAGAGATGAATTAATTTAACACTGGAATAAATAACAATCCGAGCGACGCCGGCTTTTCAGTTAGTCTAACATATAAAAATGAATGTTTGTGTGTTCGTATTTTATGCGCGGCCGTACCGTTCAACCGATTGTGATGAAACTTTGTCAAAATATTGCTTGCACTATCGCGATGATCATAGGCACCGTTAAATGACTGTACGACAAATAGTCCAGGAGATATGAGGTAATAAACAATAAAATGCGCGGAAAAGTGCTGCACCATGCGACGTCTGCTTCTAAACTACTAAACCCATTTCAACCAAATTTGGTACACGTATTCCTTCCATGAGGTAACAATTGACGTAGAGGTATGAACTGCTTACGACATACAGATAAGGAGATAAGACGTCATAATCAATTATACCGTTGGAAACCTGTGGCATCATGCGACATGCGAATGAGGACACTATTCATCCTAAAATCTTCATGACATTATGGACACTTGACCTTCAAAACAAGAGGAAGGTAGTCACATAAAATTTTGGATGCAGCAGAACGCAGGATACTTTACAGAAGGATTTCCTCAGATTCTACAGTTGTATTCCGCTCCTGGTGAAATTTTTAAATATGGAAGGAATTTGTTATTACCAACATATGGTTTTAATGCAAATTTGAAAATAAATACATAAATCTAATATATAAAAATGAATGTTTTTGTGTTCATATTTTATGCGCTGCCGTACCGTTCATCGGATTGAAATGGAACTTTATCAACATATTTATTGCACTTTCCAGCAGGTTATAGGCATAATTATAGCACTGTCTGACACATATTTGCCGGCCGCGGTGGCCGAGGGGACTGAGGCGCGTCAGCCACGGTCTGCACGCCCACTACGGTCGGGGGTTCGAATTCCCCCTCGGGCATGGATATTTGTGCCGTCCTTAGTTGTAGCTAGTTCCTAAGTAGTTTGTATGTTTAGGGACTGATGACCCCGTAGTTAAGTCCCATAAGCTATACAAACATTTGAACATTTGATTTGACACATATTTGAGGAGATATAACGTGATAAACACTGAGATGTGTGAAAAACTGCCACATTAAGAATGAAGTGTAAATTTTATAAAATTTTATACTTCTTTGCTGCTAAATGTATTCGCAATGTATTTTGCAAACAGTATTCATTGATGATAATGAATATATCTACAAAATTATTTAATTATGCGAGTAATAGAATAGGACCACTCCCATGAACCACAGACATTGCCGAGGTGGGGTGGCTTGCGTGCCTCAACGATACAGATAGCCGTACCGTAGGTGCAACCACAGCGGAGGGGTATCTGTGGAGAGGCCAGACAAACGTGTGGTTCCTGAAGAGGGGCAGCAGCCTTTTCAGTAGTTACAGGGGCAACAGTCTGGATGATTGACTGAGCTGGCCTTGTAACATCAGCTAATGTGGCTTTGCCACACAGCTACTGCGAACGGCTGAAAGCAAGGGGAAACTACAGCCATTATTTTTCCCGAGGACATGCAGCTCTACTGTATGAACATATGATGATGGCATCCTCTCGGGTAAAATATTCCGGAGGTAAAATAGTCCCCCATTCGGATCTCCGGGCGGGGACTACTCAGGAGGATGTGATCATCAGGAAAGACAATACTGGCATTCTACGGGTCGGAGCGTGGAATGTTAGATCACTTAATCGAGTAGGAAAATTAGAAAATTTAAAAAGGGAAATGGATAGGTTGAAGTTAGATATAGTGGGGATTAGTGAAGTTCGTTGGCAGGATGAACAGGATTTCTGGTCAGGTGAGTACAGGATTATAAATACAAAATCAGTTGGGGGTATCACAGGAGTAGGATTGATAATGAATAAGAAAATAGGAATGCGGGTAAACTACTATGACCAGCACAGTGATCGCATTATCATTGTCAAGATAGATACGAAGCTAACACCGACAACAGTAGTACAGGTTTATATGCCAACTAGCTCTGCCGATGATGAGGAGATTGAAGAAATATATGAGGAGCTAAAGGAAATTATTCAGACAATTAAGGGAGAGGAAAACTTAATTGTTATGGGAGACTGGAATTCGGTAGTAGGACAAGGAAGGGAAGGGAATATAGTGGGTGAATATGGTCTGGGCAAACGGAATGAAAGAGGAAGCCGCCTGGTAGAATTTTGCACGGAACATAATTTAGTTATAACAAACACCTGGTTTAAGAATCACAAAAGAAGGTTGTATACGTGGAAGAGACCAGGAGACACCGGGAGATACCAGATAGATTTTATAATGGTAAGACATAGATTTCGGAACCAGGTTTTGAAGTGTAGGACATACCCAGGGGCAGACATAGACTCTGACCATAACTTGTTGGTTATGAACTGTAGGCTGAAACTGAAGAAACTACAGAAAGGTAGGAAAATAAGGAGATGGGACCTAGATAAATTGAAGGAACCTGAAGTTCTTAAGAATTTCAGAGGGAGCTTCAGGCAACAATTGACAGAAACAGGGGAAAATAAAACAGTTGAGGAGGAATGGGTAAAACTGAGAGATGAAATAGTGAAGGCAGCAGAGGACAAAATAGGTAGGAAGGCAAGACCTACAAAGAATCCTTGGATATCACAGGAGATACTAAATTTAATCGATGAAAGGAGAAAGTATAAAAATGCAGTAAATGAAACAGGCAAAATGGAGTACAGACGACTAAGAAATGAGATTCACAGGAAGTGCAAAATGGCTAAGCAGGAATGGCTAGAAGGCAAATGCAAGGATGTAGAAGAATGTATAAATAGGGGAAAAATAGATACAGCCTACCGGAAAATAAAACAAACATTTGGCGATAAGAAAAACAGCTCTATGAATATCAAGGACACTGATGGAAAACCAGTTCTCAGCAAAGAAGGGAAAGCTGAAAGGTGGAAAGAGTATATAGAGGGGCTCTACAAAGGAAATGAACTTCGAGACACTATTATAGGAAGGGAAGAGGATGTAGATGATGATGATGATGATGAAATAGGAGATACTATACTGAGAGATGAATTTGACAGAGCACTGAAAGATCTAAGTCGAAACAAGGCCCCTGGAGTAGATGATATCCCGTCAGAGCTACTGAAGTCTCTGGGAGAACCAGCCATGACAAAATTGTTTCACCTGGTGTGTAAGATGTATGAGACAGGTGAAGTACCCTCAGACTTTAAGAAAAATGTTATAATCCCCATCCCTAAGAAAGCAGGTGCAGATAGGTGTGAAAACTACAGAACCATCAGTTTAATAAGTCATGGTTGCAAAATATTAACACGAATTATATACAGAAGGATGGAAAAGCTGGTAGAAGCCGACCTCGGGGAAGATCAGTTTGGGTTCAGGAGAAATGTAGGAACACGGGAGGCAATACTCACTTTACGGCTTATCCTAGAAGATAGATTAAGAAAAGGCAAACCAACATTTCTAGCTTTTGTAGATTTGGAGAAGGCTTTTGACAATGTTGATTGGCATAAACTCTTTAAAGTTCTGAAGCAAACAGGAGTAAAATATAGGGAGCGTAAGGTTATTTACAACTTGTACAAAAACCAGACAGCGGTTGTCAGAGTTGAAGGGCATGAAAGGGATGCAGTGGTTGGAAAGGGAGTAAGACAGGGTTGTAGCCTTTCCCCAATGTTGTTCAATTTGTACATTGAGCAAGCTATAAAGGAAAGCAAGGAGAAATTTGGAGAAGGAATTAAAGTTCAGGGTGAAGAATTAAAAACATTGCGTTTTGCCGACGACATAGTAATTCTGTCGGATACAGCAAAGGACCTGGAAGAGCAATTGAACGGAATGGACAGTGTGCTGAAAGGTGCATATAAGATGAACATTAACAAGAGTAAAACAAGGGTAATGGAGTGCAGTGTAAGAAAATCAGGTGATGCTGAAGGAATTAGATTAGGTAACGAAACAATAAAGGAGGTAGATGAGTTTTGTTACTTGGGCAGTAAAATAACAAATGATGGTCGCAGTACAGATGATATAAAATGCAGAATGGCAATGGGTAGAAAAGCGTTTTTGAAAAAGAGAAATTTGTTAACATCGAATATTGATTTAAGCCTAAGGAAGTCCTTTCTGAAGGCATTTGTATGGAGTGTTGCCTTGTATGGGAGTGAAACATGGACGATAAGCAGTGTGGACAGAAAGAGGATAGAAGCTTTTGAAATGTGGTGCTACAGAAGAATGCTGAAGATTAGGTGGGTGGATCGCGTAACTAATGAGGAGGTACTGAACCGAATTGGGGAGAAAAGAAATTTCTGGCATACCTTGACTAAAAGAAGGGATAGATTGGTAGGACACATTCTTAGACATCAAGGAATTGTGAATTTAGCATTGGAGGGAAGTGTGTGGGGTAAAAATCGCAGAGGGAGACCAAGAGACGCGTATAGTAAGCAGATTCAAGTGGATGTGGGTTGTCGTTCTTATGAGGAGATGAAAAGGCTTGCTCAGGATAGAGTAGGGTGGAGAGCTGCATCAAACCAGTCTCTGGACTGAAGACCACAACAACAACAACAACAACATAGAATAGGAGATTTGCAGTAATAAATACAGACGCGTGGGAAACTACCGCATCATGTTTGTTCGTATTTCATGCCCTGCAGTGCTCTTCATCCTATTGCAAAGAAACTATGCACACTTGATCGTTAACATAAGAGGACAGTCACTGTCTGCGTATGGTACATGGCAGAGTGTACTTTACTACGGACTTTTTAAAATTTCGAACTTGATGAGATATTGCTTCCTTGACCGTTAAACCAATAGGAATATCACCGTATATCTGAGATTTCATAAGGTGCATAACAGCGGTTACCATGCAATAAACTTAAGCATCACTTCACTGATCACTATAAAATTTTTCGGAGTCATGCAGTTTTTCACAGATGGAGCAGACACTGAAGAGGTGGAAGAGGAGTTCGACAGAGAAATGTGGAGGTGACAGGGTGAAATGAGCAGAGAGAGGCCTAGGAGGAGATAAAGAGAGAGAAATAGAGAGTGAAGGGAGATGAGTAGGTGAACGGACAGACAGACAGACAGAGAGAGTGAGAGGAAGGGGAGAGGGGGAGATGGGGAGATGGACAAAGAGACAAGGGAAGAGACGTTGGTCAGGGTGAAACAAGGTAAGGAATAACACTGGAATCAATACTTACCCGGGCGATGCTGAGTTTTCAGCTAGTACTTAATAAATTACAGCCTCATGGGTAATCATACGATTCTTCTTTTATCTCATACTTTACAACACGATACTGACTGACATATTTGACGTAATGTGATATGATTTCAAAAGTAGACTGATCACAACCATTAGAGGAGCATGTGAGATATGATACACAATATACACATGGTAACCTATTTTAACAGATATTGGTTACAATTGTAATTAGTGATTAATACTGTATGCTATTTGTACAAATTTTGAAATGCAATTAAGACTTACCACGGTGCACATGATTATGAGTCGCCGTTCTAACCCTTTCCCTCCAAGTGTTTTTAATCAAATTTTCAAATGCTTGTAATTCTTTGGGATTTAACTACTGATATTACGAGTCCCTAGGCTTACAACATATTTAAACTAACTGAAACTAACCTAAAGACATTACATCCAACATTGTCCGAGCTTGGACTCGAACTTCCGACGGGGAGCAACCGCGCACTCCGCAGCAAGGCGCCTTAAGACGCTCTGCCACTCCACCACACCCCAAGTGTTTCAATATGGCAATATCATCTTTATGTGTTCCTCTTGGCACAAACTTTTGTTAAAAAATTGTAAACACCACTCCCGACTTTCAAAAATCACTGTGGCTAGGTTGTCTACCATTAGAGTAAACCTTGGTAAGTTCGTGGCATTGCTTATTTCGTGATACATTGTGGATTCTAATTCACGGGCTTACCTACCAGCTAGAAGGAGAGTCGCTGCCCCACTGATAGCAGAACATATCCGCTACCAGGATCGGCATTTCATGCCGTGCTACCAGCGGCCTCGGCAACACAGTGAGTTGTTTTGTTCCGTTGGGGTTAGTTGTCTATCGATTTCGCGCTGCAGAATCCCACGTGTTTTCAAAGTGCTGATTACTCCTCATATTAATAAGGCAACATTTTTTATATTTTGCACAGTTGTTTATGTGACATAAATAAATTTTTCTGACTAAGGTTTGTGTTTTTGCGTTCGTTAGTTGAGACGTAAGAGCCTTAGTTTCGCTAATAAGAATCTTACCATTTTAACTGCCATGTTGCACGATCCTAGACAGACTTCTCAAATACACTATGGATTCAGTGCAATTTTTGTTGAATGTGGTACCAATATAAGTGTGAACATCGTTTTGAAAAGAGCGAGAACGTTTTTATGTAAAACAAGCGTCAAAACGGAATGAAACTTTCACTCTGTAGCGGAGTGTGCGCTGATATGAAACTTCCTGGCGGATTAAAACTGTGTGCCGGAACCGGGACTCGAACCTGAGACCTTTGCCTTTCGCGGGCAAGCGCACTACCGACTGTGCTATCCCGACACGACTCACGATGCCGCCTCACAACTTTATTTCCGCCAGTACCTCGCCTCCTACTGCCAGGAAGTTTCATATCAGCGCACACTCCGCTGCAGAGAGCAAGTTTCATTCTGGTAACATCCCTCAGGCTGTGGCTAAGCCATGTCTCCACAATATCCTTTCTTCCAGGAGTGCTAGTCTTGCATGGTTCGCAGGAGATCTTCTGTGAAGTTTGGAAAGTAGGAGGCGAGGTACTGGCGGAAGTAAAGTTGTGAGGCGGCGTTGTGAGCCGTGTCGGGATAGCACAGTCGGTAGTGCGCTTGCCCGCGAAAAGCAATGGTCCCAGGTTCAAGTCCCGGTTCCGGCACACAATTTTAATCTGCCAGGAAGTTTCAAGTGTCAAAACGTTTGTGATGAAGATTAAACTAAGGTTTTCAGTAAATTCAGTTCAATGATTTAGCTCATTACTTCGTCAGTACGTATCATAAATAAGTCTCAATGTCGTAAAATGTCAAAATAAAATCTTTTATAGAAATACAATGCTTTCATTACGTAATTAATGCATTATCACGAAATTACCCAAGTAATGTGACGAATTTACCAAGGGTATCACGAATTAACCTAGAAAATTCTTAATTGATGAAATCATAAGGAAGAGAAAGTAGAATCCACTACTCATAACATTGTGCATATTAAGTAATGCATTTAAGGATAGGCTAACATATGTAATTCAGCAGGCTTTCAAAATATTTTTTATGTACTTTAAATTAACTTAATAACGAAATTCTCAAGAAATTACCAAGGTTTACTCTACTTCGAGAGCAGTAGGTTACAACACATTGGTAAAAATGTATTGTGGCTTGATGTCTAAGTTCGAGTACTCCAGAAACATTTTCAAATTATTATATTAAGGTACATGAAACAAAGTAATTTGAAAATTTTATAAATAAAGTGTCTCAAAATGTCTAAATTTGTAGTAAACAGTTGAAAATGATGTTAGTTACGATAAAGGACACACACCCTGGCCGGCATTGTGGCCGAGGGTACTGCGGCGCTTCAGTCACGGTCTACACGGCAACTGCGGTCGGGGGTTCGAATCCCCCCCTTGGGCATGGATATTTGTGCCGTCCGTAGTTGTAGCTAGTTCATAAGTAGTTTGTAAGTTTAGGGACTGATGACCCCGTAGTTAAGTCCCATAAGCTCTACAAACATTTGAACATTTGAACACAAACCCTGTCCAAAGATGTCATATAGTTTCATCCCTAATTTTTCTCGAGACAAGAAGATCATAAATTCTTACAAAAATACACTATTCCAATCATTATATACAGAAATATGCAAAGAAATACTTTTGTTCATAAATTAATAACAATTTGGGTTGAAGAATTAAGAATTAACACACAATATCGCTTATGTGCAACAAGATATCGATCTTATGAATTGCGAAGTATGTTCTGTCGCACTTATTTTATAGGAAATTCGGTTGAAATCACACTCTAATGAACAGACGTAACTATGTATTGCTGAATCTTTTCTAACCATAGATTACAAACAACATGGACTCCATGAAATTTAGTGGTGCGGCTGGGATTCAAATCCAAGTGTCCTGCTTACTAGGCAGTAATTCTATCCCTTGTACCACCAAGTGACAAGCGATCATACGTACCTCCACGGACTACTCAAATTCTTGTCCGTTCTCCGACTTTCGCCATAGTGTTCTGACTCGCAGCTTGTCGAGGACTGATGATTATTTGACAAGCAACGGACTGCTAGCAACATTATTGCTTTAGCTGCGAGTCATTTCATTTATAACTTATTTATTTGTTTTCTGTCTGTTACAATGACCTGTTAACTGGGTACTAAAACTGAATAATTTCTTTTTATATCTAGTTAAATTTAACAATATACAGCTTAACTAACTTATGAAAAAATCTATGAATAAAAATTAGAAAATTAAATAAATAATACATATCCATTTAAGCAGAAGAAGTAAAGAATAAGGGGAAGTACAGACGTATATGTTGAAAAAGATATTGATAGGATGACATGAATTTATATATAATAGAAGAAGATGAAAAGACAAAGAAATTATGAGAAGATGGAGTCCGACACCTTCTGATGCTTAAGGATCGATGGTTTGGCATTCCCATCAAGTCGTCAACCGCCAACCATTGTTAGTATTATATGTATGTTAAACTGACTAATATATCAGATTACAGTGGTCTTCAGTTTTGTTATGATCTATTAACAGGTTATAGTGCCGTTTTGCAGGTGATAAAAAGCTACAATTCGCTGACATTTTCATATTTGTTCTTACTACTATATTTGCACTAATTATTGTCGATTAAATGATTATCACTGTCCGAGTCCGTGTCCGTGTTGGTGTCTGTGTTAGGTTCATTGTTTTCGCCCTTTCATGCGAGTCATTGAGTGCATTGCTCAAACGAGTGAAACATCAGAATTTGTATTATACGGGGTACGTGCATGAGTAATCAGTACAGGTGAGTGAAGCCAGTGTGATTGTGGGGTGCAAAGCTTACCACTTTCCAACGACTTACGGGTATGCTGCCGGGTAACGTTGTCAACCACCGCCGATATTTCGACAGGACACACCCTGCGATTGTCAAGGCACAAATACCGCTGTGCATTGAGAATGGCAAGGTGTGCTCCTGTCGAAATATCGGCGGTGGTCAACGACGTCAACCAGTAGCATACCCGTAAGTTGTTCGAAAATTCCTTATGCCGGTAAATGTTAAGGTTTCACAAGGGTAACTACAATTTTCCCGTAAGCAGGAGACACAGATTCGAGTCATGTCTCCGGTCAATTTTTCATATATCCATGTAGTTAGTTTGAAACACCAATCAGCAGAGTTCAGACAAGTGTATCACAACTAAATCTAGATATCTATATATTTCGAGTGCTATTCGCTACAGCGATTCATTGACAATCGTTTCACTCAGGCTGAATGGAATAAAGAGACAGTACGATGTCACAAAGCACATAGAGAGCACCCGAACAACTGTGCGTGCTAGTTCTGGAAGTGACAGGAGACGTATTCTCCGATGCTCTGCGTTAGATCTCATCTCAGCTGAAAGGCTGGCGCGCTGTGTTTTGCAGGTCACTTTTTACAGTCACAGACCGGGCTGCCCCCGGCGCCCTGTGGTGAGGGCAGACTTTTCAGCCCCGAAACGTATCGATTGCTCAGCGGTCCGTGTCCTAACTGGGCCCCTTTGAGCCTCTCGCCAGCTACGGCCTCACAGTTCCAGAGTGCACAAAAACACAAGGCCTCACCGTGAACACAAGACACGAGAAAAACTAAAGTAATTTACTGGGCAACGAATGAGAGTAAAAACCAATTTCTGCAAGTAGGACGCACCGTAAAGGGGCCCACTGATATGTTATTCTGGTAGTACATTTCATTATAAAATGTAATCTACATATACATAGATACTCTGCAAATCACATTTTAGTGCCTGGCAGAGGGTTCATTAACCACTTTCATAACTTTTCTCTACCGTTCCATTCTCTAATAGCGCGTGGGAAGAAAGAACACCTAAATCGTTCTGTTTTCGATATGATTTCTCTTATTTTATTGGTATGGTCATGTCTCCCTATGTAGGTGGGTGCTAGCAAAATATTTTACCATTGAAAAGTAAAAGTCGGTGATTGAAACTCCGAAAACAGATCACGCCGCAATGAATAACGTCTTTCTTTTAATGATTTCCACCCGAATTCGTGCAACATTTTCGTGACGTTTTCTGCCCGGTAACGTTATAAAACAAAACGAGATGCCCTTCTCTGACCCTTCTCAATATCCTTCGTCAGTCCCATCTGGCGAGGGTCCCACAATGGGCAGGACGCACAAATGTGATGTAGGCAGTCTCTTTGGTGGAGCTGGTGCATCTTCGAAGCGTTCTGCCGATGAAACGTAACCTTTGGTTCGTCTTCCCCACAATATTTTGTGTGTGTTCTCTCCAGTCAAAGTTGTTCGTAATTGTAACTCCTAGGTATTTGGTAGAATTTACGACCTTAATGTTTGACTGATTTATCGCGTAATTGAAGTTCAGCAGATTTCATTTAGTGGTCATATGTATTACTTCACACTTTTCTTTATTTAGTGTAAATTGCCAATTTTTGCACGATGTAGAAATTTTGTCTAAATCGCTTTGCAGTTGCTTTTGACTCTCTGTTGACTTCACTAACCGATAAACGACAGCATCATCCGCGAATAGTTTAAGGGAGCTATTCTGATTGTCTCCTAAATCGTTTATAAACACAAGGAAGAGTTGGGGACCTATAACGCTTCCTTGGGGAAGCTGGATGCTGAAGTGGGTCCTACTATCTTAATTATGCAGGGTGTAGGTGAAATGACTGCAGAAAATGAGTGTTGCTAGAGCGAGTCATATTAAGCAAAATTCTCACAGCAACTCATGGCCACATCTCATAGCTCTCAGCGCTAAGCGTCATTGAACAGCGACGCGCCCCGCAAAAGGGTAATCACTAAACGTGCTATCCGAGACGTCACAGTAGCCGGTTTGCAGGGCAACGTCTCCAATATATTTTTAGCATCAAGGTAAATGATAAGTTACAAAATATGCTAGAATGCACGCTGTGCAGCGACGATGCGATGATTGTCGTACTCTTTCAAACATTGGATTTATTTTAGTGGTCATGTGTATTACTTCACACTTTATTTAGTGTCAATTGGCAATTTTTTCACCGTGTAGAAATTTTGTCTAAATCGCTTTGCAGTTGTTTTTGATCCTAGGTTGCCTTCACTTACCGATAAACGACAGCATCATCCGCGAACAGTCTAAGGGAGCTAATCAGATTGTCTCCTAAATCGTTTACAAGCACAAGGAAGAGTGGGAAACCTATAACGCTTCCCTGTGGAACGCCAGATATCACTTCTGTTTTACTCGATGCTTAGGTGGGTCCTACTACCATATTTATGCAGGGTGTAGGTGAAAGGACTGTAGAAAATGAGTGTTGGTAGAGCGAATCATAATAAGCAAAATTCTCACATCAACCCATGGACACATCCCATAGTTGTCGGCGCTAGGCGTCATTGAACAGCGTCGCGCACCGCTCAGAAGGTAATCACTAAACGTGCCATCCGATACGTCACCGTAGAGGGTTTGCATGGTAACGTCTCCGATGTATTTTTAGCATCAAGGTAATGATAAGTTACAAAATATGCTAGAATGCACGCTGTGCAGCGTCGATGCGATGACTGTCGTACTCTTTCAAACACCCCTAGTAAAGTGGGTACGGCATCGGAGGCTTCCATAATTCACCATATCAGCTCTGCATCAGTCTCATTGGGTGTTTCATAGACAACTGTTGTCAGGTGGATCCAGGAGAAGAAATCAATGGGCGTCAAGTAGGAGTAACGCTCAGGCAACACCACCGGCCCACTGCACCGTATCCAGGTCACTAAGGGTTTCATAGAAACGCATTCGCACTGCATGTACAAAGTACGCCGATGCGCCATCTTGTTGGAAACGCATTCGATCTCGGACTTGTCCCAATAACTCAGGCAGAGTTTCTTGTTAGACGGTCAGGTAGATGTTTGCAAGTGGGGTAAAATGTATTTGTCGCCTAGATTATCGCCTACCAAGACAGCCCATATGTTGACAGCGAAGCGATCTTGGTGACCAGGAACACAGGCGGCTTGTGGATTTTCCCTTGGCACATGTGTTGATTGTGGCTGTGGAACATACCCTCTCGTGTAAAGGATGCTTCATCCGTAAAACGTACACAGTTCCGAAATTCCTGATGAATGGCACATGTTTGCGAAAACGACTGTCAAAATTCAATTTGACATAGAAAATTGTCAGGATTAAGGGTTGAAAATTTAATTTCAGAAGGGGTGCAAATCATCTTCTTGCCACACACGCCAAATTGTGGAGGAGCTTGGAACCAGTTCTCGTGCAGCCTACCGCGGTATTGTTGACGGTGTGCTTTCGAGTAGTACTAACGCTTCCTCTGTAAACCCTGGTGTACGCAGGACGCATTGACGACCGCGTCCGTCACGCCTTAGCACCTTTAAGACAAAATGAATACATCGGGTTTTGAATTTTACAAGTCGACCACTGTGCGGAACAAGAGATTTGTTTTATCACTAAAATTATCAAATAAGGTCCGTGTGAACTACCGGTTACTCCCTACTACAAGACCTTGTCTCTGGCCCAAACTGTCAACTGACTCGTTTCAAATTACTTCAATAACAGGAAGATAATTCTACATTGGTCAATATACATAGCAGATCACACGTTATTACACACAGACATTAATAAGCAAGCCACCACAATTAAAGTCATCTTAAAAAGGTGGCTAAGAAAACATTTATGGCGCAACGGAATTTAGACATAAGAAGAATTGCATCTGAGCTTGTTCCCAGCACTTGTGAAGAACAATATTAAATAAAAGAGAGATAGTGCTATAAATTACAATTTATAGGCAACTTACGGAATATTCTGAACTTAAACATGTTTATTCAGATAGAAAACAAGCAAAATGGGGAACCAATTTTGTTAATACAATAAACATTCATCTCTTACATGGATTAATGCGGACGGTGCCCAGCCTAAATTATACATGATTTAACGCTACTGGGTGGATGGATTCACAAACAACATTCATTCGCTCACATACACGCAATGCCACAGCGAAACTCACCAGGGGACTGAGGCGCTCCAGTCTCGGTCTGCACGGCCACTATGGTCGGGGATTCGATCCCCCCTCGGGCATGGATATTTGTGCCGTCCTTAGTCGTAGCTAGTTCATAAGTAGTTTGTAAGCTTAGGGACTGATGACCCCGTAGTTAAGTCCCATAAGTTCTACAAACATTTGAACATTTGAAACTCACCAAAATCAGTGAGCTGAGACGAGGCGGAAGCAGGCGCCGCTATCGTAGGCGAAATTAAGCAAGTCGGAGGTAGCACAAAACACAATATACAAAAACACTTTGAACCTGTCGTGCCTGTTTTGAGATAGTGCATGTGTATAGCCAAGTTAAATTACATCTGAATTGGACCATGAGCAAACACGCTAAGGGCGACACACGACTACGTTACATGAACGCACTCCACTGAAGGTGAAGTGGTTGAAAATCAGATTCATTATACAAAATCACGGTGGATTCTTAAGTTGCAGTCCGTTAGAAATCGATCTAGGTACTGGTTTTATATGAGAAGTGTCGTGAATTCAGGCGACTAGCTGCATACCCCTGAAGTCGGAACTCAGACCCATGTGTTCCGAAAACCGATAAAATTGAATTAATTCAGTTTCCGAAAAATAAAGAAAATTAACTACTGCATGTAACCCATAGAAATACTTAGAATTATATAAGGAAGCGAATGAAATACAGCAACACGCGATAGGGGGCGATTACAGAGACGGATGAGGTCCTGTCTCAGAAAAACCACAAAAATGAAATAATTACAAAGTCGGAAAAATAAAAATAAGAATTATGGTATGCCACCCCTAGAAATGCTTAGAATTACATGAAGAAGCGAAATAAATGCAGCTACACGCGATAGGAAGCGCTTACATAGACGGATGATGGCCAGTCTAAAAAAACTCGTAAAAGTGAAATAATTACAAATTCGGAAAAATAAATTTAAGAATCACAGCATGCACCCCATAGAAATTTGCACTAATTATCTTCATTCTTATTGAATTTTTAAAATTTTTGGGTCAATATTTGAACAAAACAATAACAAATATCATCATCATCATCGTCTTAGAGACTGATTATGCCTTTCAGCGTTCAGTCTACATCTACATCTACATGGGACACTCTGCAAATCACGTGTAAGTGCCTAGCAGAGGTTTCATCGAACCACATTTATACTATTTATCTCCCATTCCATTCTCGAATAGCGCGCGGGAAGAAAGAACACCTGACTCTCTCTGTTCGAGCTCTGATTTCTCGTATTTTATTCTGATGATCATTTCTACCTATGTAAGTGGGAGTCAACAATATATTTTCGCATTCGGAGGAGAATGTTGGCGATTGGAGAAAAGTACCTCTAATAAAATTCCTCCATGATCCCCTATTCAATGCTAAAATTGATGCCTTGACTGATGTTATGCCTTTTACGTTAAAATCATTCTGCACCGAATCTAAGTACTTTCTTCTTGGTCTACCTCGACTCCTCTTACCCTCCGCTGCCGAGCTCATGAGTCTCTTAGGTAACCTTGCTTCTCCCATACGAGTAACGCGAGTAACATGACCCCACCATCTCAGTCTGTTCGCTCTAACTGCTTCATCTATGGTGTTCATTCCCACTTTTACTTTGATTTCAAAAATGTTCAAATGTTTGTATAGTCTATGGGACTTAACTACGGGGTCATCAGTCCCTAAACTTACAAACTACTTATGAACTACTTACGAACTAGGACGGCACAAATATCCATGCCCGAGGGGGGATTCGAACCCCCGACCGTAGTGACCGTGCAGACCGTGACTGGATCGCCTTAGTCCCCTCGGCCACCGCGGCCGGCTTTCTTTGATTTCCTCATTATGTACACCCTGCTGCAATAACAAATAAAATTGAAATTTTTTTTTAATAATTTATTAAATAGTTATAAGGATATTAACGATGCATTGAATCACTCGCAGGTCTCTACCAGCAATCGTGCCTCCGCTGAACCATTCAGCGGGTAACTGGTTTCTCTTCACTACGCGACGAGCGCTCATTTCTTTGGTGACAGCTTCCCAAAATGGCTGCGAATCTCTAATGAGAACAGCCATCCTCAATTCCAGGGTACCGGGTCAGCCTGTCATTTACCGTCACTGGAAATATCGACCGCTGCTTTTCGGTCTGCCATGGCATCGAAGTGGCAGCGATGTGGCAGGTAAATAATCAACCAGAGGCGCAGTGCTGACAACGTCATTTCAAAAAAATACCCACTGTCACTCAGGAGATACACCCGCTGCCAAGTTATGAACACGACGTATCTGGCAGTCGAAACCGTTTCGGAATAAATTCAGTGAAATGAACTGAGTGGGTAATTCAATACCACAATGATATAAATTATTTTAACATGCTTTAAACTTTATTAACTCAACATAAGCTTACTTCATCAGGTGTTCTGTAATACAAGTAATATAGAAGAACAACAATCATAGAATATATGACATCAACTGCGATTGGGCAAAGCTGAAAATGTGTACCCAGCCGGGATTCGAACTCGGGTCTCTTGCTTTCTAGGCAGTTGCTTCGCCCTGGGAATTTGTATCTGACGGGAGGCGTGCATGGGTAGTCCTTGCAGGTGCTGTGATCACTGTGTCCTCAGTGGTGTAGGGGTCAGTGCAACTGCCTAGAAAGCAAGAGACCCGAGTTCGAATCCCGGCTGGGTACACATTTTCAGCTTTGCCCAATCGCAGTTGATGTCATATATTCTATGAATGTTGAATAATAACAACTGCAGGATCAGAAGTGACGTCTATTCTCTCAGAACAGACGCCACATGTATATATATAATATAGAAGAGTTGTTACACATTATACAAAAAGGGCCAAAAATGAATATTCTTGAGGAAATCGAACTATATTCCCATATACACAACAACCAGAACGATGTACTAAATGAACAAACCGAACTCAAATATAAAAATACATCGAAAATTTTATTCACATTATAAACAAACAAGAGAATGGATAAACACTAAAGATTCCAAATCCATAGTAAAAGTCCAATACAAAAAAACCAATAAACCAAAGATATTAATGAATAAATTACTGGTAACCTTGTAAACTTATAATATCGTTGGATGCTGCCACTGGAGACTGCCACTATCAAACACTGATAAAAAATCTAATCATATAACCAGTGCTGCTGCACATATATAGAAAAGCATTACATCAGCTTCTATAAACAATTGGTCAGCAAATAAACAACATTATAAGTAATGTAAGTAAAGCCTTGTAAAAATTTTACGTTATTCTGTTATAAAAATATATATAACAACTCTTCTGTATTACTTGTATTAAAGAACACCTGATGATGGCCTAACGCCAAAATAAGCTTATAGTGAGCTAATAAAGTTTAAAGCAGTGTTAAAATACTTTATATTATTGTGGTATTGAACATGTCAATCAAAGACATACTCCACACTGCGGGCCCCAGAGAACGGAAATTGAATGGGTAATGAAATGAAATCTATAAATATGCAAAGTCCCCAAGGTTACCCAAATATTACAGTAGGAAACCCTTCTAAATGCTCTGCAAATAATGTACTGAGGACAGAGATAAATACATCTTTCTTTTAACTGCTTGCAAAAGTCAAACATAAAATTAATGAATTAAATTTACACATTACTCCACTTCATGGCCTGGCACAGCAGCAGTATTTTCAGTTCAATGCAAACAAAAAAGTGCGTTTCTGTTGTTGTTAATAAAGTTTTATTTCTCAGAGACAGTGGCGTAACTAGGACTTGGCTATGGGGGGGGGGGAATAGATCTGCTTGACGAGCAAAATTTTAGTCAGTGTCCAGACAGACTACCATCTACCACTCCCGTTTAAGAAACTAATTCACTCCCATCCAATGAAAGCTTATGGTAAATCAACCCAAATTTCCAATCTGTACCTTTACCAGATTGCTTTTGTACGATTTATTTATTTATTTATTTATTTATTTATTTATTTATTTATTTTTTGGAGGGGGTCTGGGTGTGTTCTATCCCCCTCATCCCCCCAGAATTACGCCACTGATCAGAGAGGTGTTTCACGCTCGTAGCGCATTTTCAGATTGGATCTGTAGAGGATAGCAGTTGCTTTTACAAAGGAATCCTATATTACGGTTGCGTAACTAGCTGACACCGTTTATAAATTAAGTAAATTGAAAATACGTTAGTCGCTGTAACGATCTGACTGGCAAGTGAAAGCGGAGTACTGAAAAGGTCGCGGAGGAGCGGCCGAACGCAGGCCGTTCCCCGTCGGGGACTCGAATCCCCACTCGGGCATGGATGATGGTGCAGTCTTTAGTATAAGGTAGTTCACAAGTTGTTTGTAATTTTAGGGACTGATAACCCCACAGTTGAGACCCATAAGCTTTACAAACATTTAAACATTTGAATACTGGAAAGTAAAATGTAGTTATACGAATAAGACTGATAAAATCGCATAAGAACAAAGTTATCTGATTTCTCTTATTTTCGTCATGTCTTCCTACGTAGGTGGGCGTCAACAAAATATGTACGCATTCGGAAGAGAATATCGCGATAATACAAAACGAGCTGCCCTTCTCTGAATTTTCTCTAAATCGTCCGTCAGTCCCACGTGGCGAGGATCTCACAATGAGCAGCAATAGTCCAAAATAGGACTCACAAGTGTGGTGTAGACAGTTTCTTTAGTAGAGCTGTTGCGTCTTCTAAGTGTTCTGACAACGAAACGTAGTCTTTGGTTGGCTTTCCCTACAACATTTTCTATGTGTTTCATCCAGTTTAATTTATTTGTAATTGTTACTCCTAGGTATTTAGTTGAATTCACAGCCTGCAGTTTTTACTGAGTTTTCGTTTAAATGAAGTTTAACGGACTTCTTTTAGTGGTCATATGAATGACTTCAATGTTTGAAAACCTTATGGGACTTAACTACGAGCCGGCCGCGGTGGCCGAGGGGACTGCGACGCGCCAGTCACGATCTGCACGGCCACTTCGGTCGGGGATTCCAATCCCCCCTCGGGCATAGATATTTGTATCGTCCTTAGTCTTAGCTAGTTCATAAGTAGTTTGAAAGTTCAGGGACTGATGACCCCGCAGTTAAGTACAAATGTTTGTATAGCGTATGGGACTTAATTACGGGGTCATCAGTCCATAAACTTACAAACTACTTATGACCAAGCTACCACTAAGGACGGCACAAATATCCATGCCCGAGGGGGGATTCGAACCCCCGATCGTAGTGGCCGTGGAGACCGTGACTGGCGCGCCGCAGACCGCTTGGCCACCGCGGCCGGCTTGGATGACTTCACACTTCTCATTATTAAGGGTTAATTGCCAATTTCACTAGATAACAACTTTCGCAGCAGTGAGTGTCGCGACTGTGTATGTTATACTGTGATAACGATGTTGACCTTAAACCTGCGGGCCGAAATGGTTCAATAATACTTATCATTTCTATAGACAATACTGGTTAAATGCCTTGTGGATATGAACTTCGTATCGCTGGTATTTCGCAATATGAGTGACTGCCTAATTCTCCGAAGTAAAAAAATGAAATGAGCGTATGGCTTTCTTGGCCGGGAAATCCCTAACGCGATTGTTCGGCCGCCTGAGCGTAAATCTTTCTTTTTGACGCCGCGTGGGCGACTTACGTGCTAATGATGGTGCGCTCGCGGTGGCCGAGGGGAATAAGTCGCTCTAGTCACGGTCTGCACGGCCACTACGGTCGGGGGTTCGAATCCCCTCTCGGGCATGGATATTTGTGCCGTCCTAGTTCATAAGTAGTTTGTAAGATCAGGGACTGATGACCCCGTAGTTAAGTCCCATAGACTATACAAACATTTGAACATTTTGATGGTGCGCTAATGATGATTAGGACAACACCCAAACCCAGTCCCCTGCCGGGAATCGATTCCGGGCCTCTCTCGTGGTAGTCAGCGACGTTACCACTTTTTTTTTTTTTTTTTTTTTTTTTTTTTTTTTCTGTGCTCTGCGGTCGTTTGTTTGGTTCGTTTTTCATTGTTCGTTGAATATTTATATATATTTTATTACAGAGGGCGTTTAGCCCCCTGACCGGGCGCGCTGAGCCACGGCGCCATTGGCTGAGCTACGAAGGCGGACTTCTCCGAAGTAAATGGAATGAACAACATAAGTTACGCGAAATAATGGTGGTAGCATTAAGTCCTACACAAAACGTGTGTATCGATAAGCACACAAAAACTTCAATAAAGTTAGGGGAAAAAGCTCGTGTAGAGCGAAATACACAGAAGTGGAGTGCAATGGAAGCAAAGAATGAGGAGCGGGAAGAGAGGAAGGAATGAAGGCAGAGACTAGGGGGGAGTCGTGGGGTGGGGGACGTAATAACGGCGCGCAGTTGGGAAGTGTGCCAGGCGGGCAGTAACCAGCAACCAGCAACCAGCAACCAGTAACCAGGCAACCAGGCAGCGCCTTGGACACCCCGGGCGAAGCCGCCGCAGACGCCGGCGCCGGCGTTCTGTTTGAATAATATGACAATACAGCGCCGCAACAATAGTGCAGCGTGGGCGGCCGAAATATGGAGCCGGGCGCGGCACAGAAAGGCGAAAAAAAGGACAGAAAAGGAAAAAAAAAAAAAAAAAAGTTGTGCGCGGCCTCATTAGAGCGCGCCGGCTGCCGGTGGCGAAAACAAAAAAGGCGCGCGGCGAGGCACAGCAGCGCCGCCGGCGGCGGACAATGGCGGCTGCTCCTCACGGCGATTGGCCGGCGTCTGCGAGAGGCCGCAGTGGCTGCCAATGCCCGCCTCCACACGTGCTGCCAACGCTCGCTGCATGGCTGACAGTGTTTATGTTGAAATTTCTTGGCAGCATAGCGTCCTTCTAAGCGCTATAATGGCAGATTAAAAATGTGTAGCGGATCGGGACTCGAACCCAGGACCAACGTTTTCAGGGGAGGAGGAAGGAATCTCAGGGTTTAACGTCCCGTCGACAGCGTGGTCATTAGAGACGGAGTTAACGCTCGGAGGTTTGGGTGAGGATGAGAAAGGAAATCGGCCGTGCCCTTTGAAAGGAACCATACCGGCATTTGCCTGCAGTGATTTAGGAAAAACCACGGAAAACCTAAATCAGGATAGCCGGAGGTGGATTTGAACCACCATTCTTCCGAATACGAGTCCAGTGTGTTACTACTGCGCCATCTCGCTCTGTTCGTTTTCAGGGAAAAGTTCTCTACTAAAAGAGCTATCCCAGCACGACAAAAGAGCCGTCCTCAGAGCTTTAACCCTCGTAAGGTTATCAGCTTTCATTCCATGGTGGAACTTGTGCTCAACGACTGTTTATTTGACTTGCGCAGAAATGTTTTTCATCAAAAGTCGTAAGTATTAATTTATTCACAGAACTAGATTTCGACCAATGTGTGGTCATTATCAGTGCTTAAAATAAAAAGATTAAAACACATAAAACGTGAATGTAACCTCCAACATAGAGGTCTAAATGTTTTACGTGTTTTAATCGTTTTATTTTAAGCATTGGTAATGACCCATAGTGGTCGAAATCTAGTTCTGTGAATAAATTAATACCGCGTAAGGTGTTCGAGTCTATTTTGACCATCAACGATTTTTCTTTAAAAAAGGACTTTCACAAAAATATTTAGCTTCGAAAATACTGTAGAATCGAGCATCTAGTTTAAGCTGCTGCAGGAAGTCTTCTCCAGGGACGTTATTATTATATATTTCGATTTTCTTTTCCTGTAAATAATTTTGGCCAACCGCGGTGGCCGAGGGGACTGAGGTGCGCCAGTCACGGTCTGCACGGCCACTACGGTCGGGGGGTTCGAATCCCCCCTCGAGCATGGATATTTGTGCCGTCCTTAGCGTTAGCTAGTTCATAAGTAGTTTGTAAGTTTAAGGACTGATGACCCCGAAGTTAAGTCCCATAAGCTTAACAAACATTTTTTTATTTCAGAGGCCAGCGCGGCGGATTATTCGGCTATGTTGGCCACCTATCGTCTAACTCTATTTCACTGCACACGTCTGCCATCAAGGCTGAACTGCCGTCGACTGATGATTGGCTGCTCCCGGCACCCACTTATATACGATTTCTGACGTCATTCTAGTAATACGTCCCCCTAACGAGATCCAGAGGGTCTCCAAGTAGAATACAAAACTTTTAAAGTAATGACTGAAATGTTGATATAACGGCACCGTTAAATGCGCGCTATGATTTTAATGCAAATACATAATTTACTTTTACTTTTAACACTAATAATAACACCATAATTTTCAGTGTAAACAAATGAATATTTTCAGTATGACTGGCAAATAAGTGTTTCGACTGTCGCAGAATGAATATTTAAGTAATCACATAAGTAAACTGTTTTCCGGGTAGATTTTTCAGTCCCCTCTCCAATGCATTGTTCAGAATTATTGTGCTCATAAATTAAAATAAATAACGGTCGATAAACTAACTAATTTAGTTTACACAAAGAAAACATATTAAACTAAACAAAAATAATATATTCTGAATAGGTCAGAATGTCTGTTTATGAAACCTGCAACTTATCACTGTATTGCTGTTTATGTATCTGTCTTGCATTTATTGTTATTAACAAATCATTATTTTTCTTAAAAGTGCTTTATTATCCTCAATATAAATGTTGTAGATTTTATGGTTGTACCACACTTTGCGTCTCGATGAGACCTTTCATTTGAGCCCTCGATCGTTACTGTAATTCAATTAGTTTAGCCTCTGGATTTTTCCAAATGAATAAATATTAGTTTTCTATATAACTTTTGATAAAAATTATTATAAATGATGTCAACACATCATCTGAATTGCGCTGTTCTCATCTTTCATTTGCTTCTACGTGCTTTTTCTGTAACTCTAATAGTGTCAGCACAGTATTTAACAATAAAAACAGTGCCGTATTTCGGCGGGAAAATGGCAGTTGGACGTGACGTCACGTCCGCCAGCGTGCTTTCAATGTGCTCTCTGCCCTCAAAAGCGAAGCTGAGCGAGACTTACCTCCTCTCAGAGGCTGATTGCCCGTTCAGTCGTCGAAAGTTTCGACTCTCTCCGTTGTCAAACTAGCACGCCTTTCGCTCCAAATGGGCGTAGTGATTTGTAATGTCACAAAATTCCTCAAAACCGGTGGAAACTGTATCTACATCTGCATCTACATGGGATACTCTGCAAATGACATTTAAGCGCCTGGCAGAGGGTTCATCGAACCACCATTATACTATTTATCTCCCATTCAATTTTCGAATTGCGCGCGGAAAGAAAGGACACCTGAATCTCTCCGTTCGAGCTCTGATTTCTCGTATTTTATTGTGATGATCATTTCTACCTATGTAAGTGGGAGTCACCAACATATTTTCGCATTCGAAGGTGAATGTTGGCGATTGGAGTTTCGTAAGTAGTTCACGCCGCAGCGATAAGCGCCGTTGTTGTAATGATTCCCATCCCAGATCGTGTATCATTTCCGTAACGCTGTCTCCCCTGTATCATGACAATACGAAACGAGCTGCCCTTTTTTGCACTCTTTCGATGTCCTCCGTCAAACAACCCTGTTAAGGATCCCACACTGGGCAGCAATACACCAAAAAATCACGGACGAGCGTAGTGTGTGCAGCCTCTTTAGTAGTTCTGTTGCATCTTTTAAGGGTTCTGCCAATAAAAAGAGTTCTTTAGTTCGCCTTTCCCACGGCATTATCTACGAGTTCTTTCCAATTTAAGTCGGAAGTAATAGTAATTCATAGGTATTTTGTGGAGTTATGGCCTTCACTTTTGATTGATTTATCTTGTAAACAAAGTTTAACGGATTTGTTTTCGTACTCATGAGGATGACTTCACACTTCTCATTATTTAGGGTCAATTGCCAAATTTTACTCCATACTGATATCTTATTCAGATCGTTCTGCAGTTGGTTTTGATCTTCATATGATTTTACTAGACGGTAAATTACGGCGTCATCTACAAACAACCTAAGAGAGCTACTTAGATTTTCCCCTAAATCGTTTCTGTAAATAAGGAACAGCAGAGTACCAATAACACTACCCTGTGGAACGAGACCTGCCGTTCGTATTGGGGGACCGCAAAGAGTCTCAACAACTTCAATGAAACTATTTTCTTCGGATTAAAGCATCTACTACATTCGCAGCACTATGTATGTCAAACAGAAAGCTCATCTACTATACTGTGGCAGCTCTTGCTATGTATGTAAGTTCCACGTTTCATCAATCTCTGTCACTAGGCACTATTTCTCGCATTACTCTTCTAGAGTTCAAATGTTTGTAAATCCGCCGGCCGCGGTGGCCTAGGGGACTGAGTCGCATGAGTCACGGTCTGCACGGCCACTACGGTCGGGGGTTCGAATCCCCCCTCGGGCATGGATATTTGTGCCGTCCTTAGTTGTAGGTAGTTCATAAGTAGTTTGTAAGTTTAGGGACTGATGACCCCGTAGTTAAAATTTGAACATTTTTTTAAAAGTCTAAAGTAATAGTAATTACTAGATATTTTGTGGAGTTTACGGCCTTCCCTTTTGATTTATTTATCTTGTAAACAAAGTTTGACAGATTTCTTTTCGTACTCATGTGGACGACTTCACACTTCTCATTATTTAGAGTCAATCGCTAATTTTTACACCATACTGATATCTTATTCAGGATTTGCTATTTCTTAGGACAGTAATTTCTTTTAAAAGTTTAACTATATTTTTTCCTAAACGGGAACTTACTTTCCCGATGCTCCTCGGAACATATGAATGACTTCAGGATATTAAAGTTCCATTTCATGATCACGTGGGTGTCAGCCCTTCAGGCACGTAGCTGGTCTGATGCATGGGCCCTCTCCCAGCTATTAGCCCGGCACATCGCGTGGATGTGCGCCGCAGGCCGGAGGTCATTCCGGTGGATGGACTGCTGCCGAGAGCCTAATGGAGGCAGAGAGCTGAGCTGTCCCCCCATCCCACTGCCATCCCACTGCCCCCAGCAGTGGACACGCATCACTACTCGCACGTTCGCTGAGGTGAGCACGGTCCGCGTGTCCCGTCGTCACCACGGCTCACGTAATATGATTAGCATCTACATACATACTCCGCAATTCACCGTGAGGTGCGTGGCGGAGGGTGCACTGTACCACTACTAGGCATTTCCTTTCCTATTCCACTCCCAAATAGAACGAGGAAAAAAAGAATGCCTATATGCCTCCGTACGAGCCCTAATTTCTCTTATCTTGTCTTTGTGATCTTTACGCGAAATGTAAGTAGGCGGCAGCAACATCGTACTACACTCAGCTTCAAATTCCGGCCCTCTAAATTTACTTAACAGAAATTCACGAAAAGAACGTCGTCTATCTTCCAGCGATCCCCAATTGAGCTGCCGGAGCATTTCCGTGACACTCGCGCATTGGTCGCTGCTCGTCTCTGAACCGCCTCTATGTCTTCCTTCAAACCGATCTGCTGCGGGTCCCAAACACTTGAGCAATACTCAAGACGTGGTCTTACAAGCGTTTTATACGCGGTCTCCTTTACAGGTGGAGTACATCTTCCCAAAATTCTCCCAATAAACCGAAGTCGGCTGTCACAACTGTCCTTACATGTTCCTTCCATTTCATATCGCTCTGCAGTGTTACGCCTAGATATTTGAATGACGCGACAGCATCAAGAAGCTCACTACTAATGCTGTATTCGAACATTATAGGATTGTTTTTTCTACTCATGCGCATCACCTTACATTTTTCTACATTGAGAGCTAGCTGCCATTCTTCGCACCAAATAGAAATTTTGTCTAAGTCATCCTGTATGCTATTACAGTCAGTGACAGACGACACTCTCCCATACACCACAACATCATCAGCAAACAGCCGCATATTACAACTTACTCTGTCCATCAGATCATTTATATAGGTAGAAAATAATAGCGGTCCTATCACACTCCCCTGGGGCACGCCTGACGATACACTCGTCTCTGATGAACACACTGCACACCACTGCGGGATTATGTTTCGCAGAGCGTCATTAATTATGAACCAAGCATAGCAGCTAACTTCACAGCAGACGGAAGTCAAGGTAGGTATAAACATTACAACTAAGGAACTCTTGAACTGAACCAGTCTTGAAGAATTTAGTCTTTTATTACGACGAAAAATTTCTTGCCAGTAACTACAAGGTGCTATGAAAAGATCAACCTATTTTGCAAGACTGTTGTTGTTGTTGTGGTCTTCAGTCCGGAGACTGGTTTGATGCACCTCTCCAATCAAATATATCCTGAGCAAGCCTCTTCATCTCCTCATAACAACGGCAACCTACATCCATTTGAATTTGCTTACTATATTCATCTCTTGTTCCCCCCTCTGAGATTTTTAGCCCACACACTCCCCTCCAACGCTAATTTCACAATTCTTTGAAGTCTAAGAATGTGTCCTACTAATCGATCCCTTCTTTTAGTCAACGTATACCAGAAATTCCTTTTCTCCCCAATTCTGTTCAGTACCTCCTCATTAGTTACGCGATCCACCCACCTAATATTGAGCATTCTTCCGTAACACCACATTTCAAAAGCCTCTATCCTCTTCCTGTCCGCACTCGTCCATGTTTCACCCCCATACAAAGCAACAATCCACACAAACGCCTTCAGAAAGGACTTCCTTATGCTTAACCCTTTCACTCCGGCGCCGTGATTGTTGCGCCGTGCGCTGTGGACGAGCGCCAGTCGCGCCCGGCCGTGCCCGCTGTACGGCGTATTTTCCGCACTCCCCACGGCGCTACTCTGTCCTGCTCTCACACTCTCAGTGTTATCGCAATTATTGGACTTTATACTATATATTTATTAGGGATAATCCATTTGGAATAGAAACAGTTCTCTTCCCTCTTTCAGATAATTCGCGTAATTTTTCGTAAATTCTAAAATATCCAACTTTTGGATTTAGCTCTGCTGGGATGTGGACGTTATTATAATAAACGCATATTTCGCTTCTTAAATAATATTTATTTACAATTGTTTTACGTTACATTTCAGCAGCATTACATTGCGATGTATGACGCGAGGCGGAACTGCTACAGCAGTCCACCGGCTGGGCGGCAGACAGCACTCGACTGCTGCAGCAGTCCACCGGCTGTGGAGCACATTCGCTCCCGACATCTGCAGAAGTTCATCGTAGCGAAAGGGTTAACTTAGGGTTCGATGCTAACAAATTTTTCTTTTTCAAAAACGCTTTTCTTCTCATTGCCATTCTGCATATTATAACCTCTGTACTGCGACCATCATTTGTTATTTTACTGCCTAAGTAACAAAACTCATTTACCTCCTTTATTGTTTCGTTACCTAATCTAATTCCTTCAGCATCATCTGATTTTCTTAGGCTGCACTCCATTACCATTGTTTTTCTCTTGTTAATGTTAATCTTATATGCTCCTTTCAACACACTGTCCATTCCGTTCAATTGCACCTCCAGGTCCTTTGCTGTCTCTGACAGAATTACAATGTCATCGGCAAAACGCAATGTTTTTATTTCTTCACTCTGAACTTTGATTCCTTCTCAAAATTTCTCCTTGCTTTCCTTCACAGCTTGCTCAATGTACAAATTGAACAACACTGGAGAAAGGCTACAACCCTGTCTTACACCCTTCCCAACCTCTGCATCTGTTTCGTGCCCTTCAACTCTGATAACTGCTGTCTGGTTTTTGTACAAGTTGTAAATAACCTTCCGCTACCTATATTTTACTTCTGCTGATTTCAAGATGGGAAAGAGTGTATTACAATCAACATTATCAAAAGCTTTCTCCAAATCTACAAATGATAGAAATATAGGTTTGCCTTTCCTTAATCTATCTTCTAAGATAAGCCGTAAAATCAGGATTGCCTCCCGAGTTCCTACATTTCTCCTGAATCCAAATTGATCTTCCCCAAGGTCGGCTTCTAACAACTTTTCCATCCTTCTGTAAATAATTCGTGTTAAAAATTTGCATGAATTATTAAACTGATGATTCTGTAGTTTTCACACCTGCTTTCTTTGGAATGGGGATTATTAAATTTTTCTTAAAGTCTGAGGGTATTTCCCCTGTGTCACCAGGTGAAATAGTTTTGTAATGTCTGGCTCTCCCAGAGACTTCAGTAGTTCTGCGGGAATGTCGTCGTCTACAATTTTAAATTAAATGAAGAGAGTAATGGTTTTAGTTCTTTTTTCTCGGAAACATATGTTCTTGCAAATTATGAATTGATTATTTCATTGAACAGTTAATAAATAATAATTGTCTAGTAAAGTAATCAGAAGAACAATAGAAACTGCAGAACGATTTCGTTAATTCTATTAAATGAATTTCTTACTGACATGTAGAGGAACATTGGCCACGTCACTGCTTTTCAGTAGTAATGTCATTTATTTCGTATTGGTCCTTGCACAATAAGCTAATTCAAGCCATTCAACGCCATCCACAGGTGCTCTGCAATTATAATAAAATGTAATTATATTGTCAACTGTCAAACTAACATAAAATCGTAACTACTTATAAATACTGAATTTATAAAAAAACGAAAATAACGTACATTAGCATTTTGTTGTTGTTGTGGTCTTCAGTCCAGAGACTGGTTTGATGCAGCTCTCCACCCTACTCTATCCTGAGCAAGCCTTTTCATCTCCTCATAAGAACGACAACCCACATCCACTTGTATCTGCTTACTATACGCATCTCTTGGTCTCCCTCTGCGATTTTTACCCCACACACTTCCCTCCAATGCTAAATTCACAATTCCTTGATGTCTAAGAATGTGTCCTACCAATCTATCCCTTCTTTTAGTCAAGGTATGCCAGAAATTTCTTTTCTCCCCAATTCTGTTCAGTACCTCCTCATTAGTTACGCGATCCACCCACCTAATCTTCAGCATTCTTCTGTAGCACCACATTTCAAAAGCCTCTATCCTCTTTCTGTCCACACTGCTTATCGTCCATGTCTCACTCCCATACAAGGCAACACTCCATACAAATGCCTTCAGAAAGGACTTCCTTAGGCTTAAATCAATATTCGATGTTAACAAATTTCTCTTTTTCAAAAACGCCTTTCTACCCATTGCCATTCTGCATTTTATATCATCTGTACACCGACCATCATTTGTTATTTTACTGCCCAAGTAACAAAACTCATCTACCTCCTTTAATGTTTCGTTACCTAATCTAATTCCTTCAACATCACCTGATTTTCTTGCACTGCACTCCATTACCCTAGTTTTACTCTTGTTAATGTTCATTTTATACGCTCCCTTCAACACACTGTCCATTCCATTCAACTGCTCCTCCAGGTCCTTTGCTGTCTCTGACAGAATTACAATGTCATCAGCAAAACGCAATGTTTTTATTTCTTCCCCCTGAACTTTAATTCCTTCTCCAAATTTCTCCTTGCTTTCCTTTATAGCTTGCTCAATGTACAAATTGAACAACATTGGGGAAAGGCTACAACCCTGTCTTACTCCCTTTCCAACCACTGCATCCCTTTCATGCCCTTCAACTCTGACAACCGCTGTCTGGTTTTTGTACAAGTTGTAAATAACCTTACGCTCCCTATATTTTACTCCTGCTTGCTTCAGAACTTGAAAGAGTTTATTACCTTTATTAAATACATATTTTATGTCATGTATCAACTAAAATGATTTGGAAAAAATCTTAGCAGACCTCTCAGCTTCTCTTCAGATAATGGTGCCATTTATCGTCTATACAAATCATTATAATATCAAAACCAACTTCGCAATTATTTAGATATCTGTACGTTGCACTATTGCCAGTTGATCCGTAATTATCAATAGTACGAAGTCGTCAACATGAGAATTAACAGGAATCAGTTAAACTTCTTTTCAAGACAAATCAGTCAGATCGAAAGGCCGTAAATTCAACAAAGTATCAAGAACTGACTATTATCTCAGACGTCTATTGGGGGAACACAGAAAGTGTTGTCGTAAAAGTGACAAAAGATTGTTTTATAGGCAAAACACTTAGGTGATACAGAACTACAACATGGAGTGGTACAACGAGTACGCCAATAAGCCGCGGTGAACTCCAGCGGGGGGTGTACGAGTACTGAAACTGGACATGCACATAATGATGTATTTAATTTATTAATGTTGGCTGTACATAATATTCATTATTTATACAAAAGAGACTTACATTTACAATTAAGTATAAAGATTTTATAGCTCTTTAACCATTGCTTAAAAACGTATAAGATCCCAAAGATGTGGAGAAAATCTAAGATAGTGGCAGTACTGAAACTTGGGAAAGACGTAGGCAAACCGAAGAACTACCGTCCAAAATCACTCCTATGTCACCTGTACAAACTGTACGAACGAATGATCTGAAGCCGCATAGCAAATATCGCAGACCAATAGCTCATTTCCCAACAAGCTTGTTATCAGACCAGAAAATCATGCACCAGTCAAATTGCAGCCCTCACAGAAAACGTAGAGGAACGTTTTGAAAACAAACAAATAACAGGTGTATCTGTGGTTGACGTAAGTTCTGCATATGACACCCTCAGCCACAGGATTCTCATTAAAGAACTGTAGAGCACATTCAAGGATCATCAGTTTAATATCTGCTGCAAAACAGACTGTTCTATGTATTACTGGACGGTAGAGAAAGCCAATGTGCCGACAAAAAAAAAAAAAAAAAAAAAAAAAAAAAAAAAAAAAAAAAAAAAAAAAAAAAAAAAAACGATCAGCCCCAACTCGGGAAGATACAACCCATTTATTTTTACGCCGATGACCCGGCTATTACATCACAAGGAAACAGCTTCGACGAAGTAGAAGAGAAACTAGAAGGTTCACTAACATTAGGTCCGAATATTATAAAGAGAACTCCCTCAAATCAAATCCATCTAAAGCTCAACTTAGCGCTTTCCACTTTAGCTCAAAGCAGACAAACAGGAAGCTGAATGTCCCCTGGAATGGCAGCAAGCTGGAACATTCAGACAAACCAACACAGCTGGGTGTCGTGCTGGATAGATCACTGACGCACAAATACCACTGTGAAAACACCTGCCAAAAGTTGCAACTAGGAACAGTATCTCAAGGAAACTGATGATTACTAAATGGGTAGCCATACCCACTGTATTACGAACAACTGATCAAGCACTCTGATTTTCCACGGCAGAATATGCAACTCCTGTATGGTCCCGATCCACACATGCCAAAAAAGTCACTACAACCCCGAATGAAAGAGCAGGCTAACCACGGGATGCATGAAACCCGCAATACTTGAGAAAACATATACGGCAGCCAGATTCTCATCTCCTGAATCCCGAAGAACTGTGCGTGAACAAACAGAAAAATTCAAACAGACCTTCGACGAGCGCCAGTCGCTGCTTGTTTCTTCGTGCGGAAGTAGCAGACTTAAATTCCGCAAGAGATTCCTCGCTAGTGAGCTGAATGAACCCCCGCAGGACTACCCTGCTTCACGAAAAATGCCGAGTGGCAGTAAAACAAGCTGGAAGATCTGGAGAACACTGAAGCGTATCAGAGCAGGTCTAGCATTGAATCATCAGTCAAAGCAAATCTCGTCAAATGGGGTTTCAAAGAAGGAGACAACAAATGCGATAGCGGTGAAATTCAAGATATAGAGCGTCTTCTAGAGTGTTCCATCTGCGATGTGTAACCTTGATGAACTATGGCGTGAGTGTTCCATCTGCGATGTGTACCCTTGACGAACTATGGCGTGAGAAGAGAGAAGCATTGGACTTGGCCCAATACTGCGCTGAAAGACTTAGAAACAAATTATCGGATACGAAAATGTAAAGTAAGTAAGTAAACATAAAGTTTTAAGAGAAAAATATTAGCAAAAAAGGCAAATGTAATCCATATTTAACATAACGACATGAAAATAGAAGTAAAAAAATTAAATATGTTTGTTACTTTCCATTATCTGTCACTGTCTAACCCTACAAAGAAAACATGGTATCACCTCGGCCCTGGTTATTGTAAGTAGCAGCCTCCATGCTGTCCTATTGTTAAGACTCTTCCCATACGGAACACACCTAGAAAATTAAAACGCCATCCATACAACGGGAGGTAGCAACGAACGGAATTTTTAGTGGGACCGATTTAAAATTTAAAACAGGAAGCTAAAAGCACATTGCAGGAATGAAGAGAGAGTTCCATCCTGACTAGGGTTATTCTTTCCGTGCTCGTTTTTTCGAGAACAATAGCGAGACGGAGAGAAAGGCTAGTTGCTATTTGATTCCGTGAAACGATGCTGCATTCCGTGTTAGTTTCGGCTTTAATCCTAGACGCTATATTTCCACTTGTAACGACTTGGCAGTGAAATTCCATGCAGCAATAAAGTTGCAGCGCAGCTGCACTAACTTCTCGATCTGAAGTTTACCGCCGTCTATTATAGCGGCACAAGGGGAAATTTCGTTGGCTGTTTCATGGCGAGCTCGATTGAGGAAGCGTTCGGTAGTTTTTAATTCGAGAGATTTTTCCCGATTATTTCTGATGCAGTGTCAACAGCAATTTCAGTAATTTATGGTAAAAAATGGGGCTTATCCGAACCTGTCCGGACGCATTTATCTCCGAACAGAGTTCATTTCGAAAGATTATTTCGGTATTAATCGTAACTCCCAAATTTATGAGTATCACGATGGAGCGATTAGACGGATCCACGTTGACAGATTACTGAGGTTGTTGGGGTGAGGGCAGGAATTTATAGAGTGCGTTCCTACCTTTTTCATTCGTTTCCTGACACGTCATCACTCTCTTGACTACTATCATTTCTCCCATTCTTTCATCTATAACCACAGTCTCTCTTTATTCCCAAGAGAACAATGCATATAAAACTTCAGAAACCTTGCGTACACAGAAATTTTCATCTCCTGGGTGGTCGTGCTGTTTTTTATTTTTTTATTTTCATTTGTGACCAGAAACTGCAACACTAGCATTGATTTCAACTCTTCAGTATAGACTTCTTGCGTTTTGTATCTGATGTCAAATAGTAAAATGTGACCTACATCAGACAATTAAAAAATTAACTTAATGTGAAACGAGTGCTTTACGCGCAGAAAAGATTAAATGTTACAGTTGAGGTACTTGAATTTAGTTTCATATTCCTAAATTTCTAAATCGCTCATAGAACTATTCAGTGCAATTGGTTTACATCGAAATGAATGACAATGAAACCTTGTCTTCATGGTTCTCTCAGTCCGTCCACAGAAATTGAGTAACTGAATGGAAACCATCTGTCAAAATTTAAGTAACAGGAAGAATCTTCAATAAGTAATATACCTTTTCCTCTTGAAGCAAATTTGTTTCTTATTAGCCGACATTGATGGCGAGGAGAGAGATCGTAAATGTTTTATGCCCCAGCTGACTGAAATATGTATAGTCAAAAAGCATGGATCGCTATTACATTTTTTGGACCAGTTTCACAATTCTAAAGGTTACAAAGTTTATGACCTGCTTCGGCAATGGTGTGTGACCATTAGCAAATAACGAGGATCTTATACTGCTTTATCCACTTCAAACAGTCATAGAACAGCATCAACTGAACAACGTCTGTTCCTTTGGATTTTTAAAATCTGTTTTATCAACTAAGTATGAGATCCTCTGTATTTGATAATGGCAAAATAGCATTGCCGAAACTGACCATAAATTGCCCACTTCACTGATAAATTCCTTAATTTTTTGGACAAGCAACCATAATTTGTCATGTGGTAAATTTCTTAGAAAGTCTTGGTCGGATTATTTTATTTTTATTATTAGGCGTTTCAGGTCATCATCTTCAGACCTGAGGCAACTTTAACAGAAATTACAATACATTTCGGATACAAAGATTGATATCAATATAGTCATAAAGAGGGCGAATACGGTATGAGGAAATCGTAATCACATTTTTGAAAACGAATGAATAAAACACAAAGCTTATGAAATATCACTAATATAAGTGTATGACAAGAAATATGTACGTTTTAGTCTCTGTGTTTTCGAACAGACGTTCTATGCTAAACTGCGGGGAGGGGTAACAAAATTTGTAATTTCTATATTTCTTAATCGGATTTAAAAAAAAAAAAAAAAAAATTTAACCTTTCGCTTACGATCCAGGCTTTTTCACTAGAAATATTGCACTCAGCTGATACATAAAATAATTGTTTTATTCAGCTCCGGCGTCAGTTCTCGGATTTGCCTGTTTATGCATATGTTCAGTTCGCATGTTAATCCACCTCTTTCTTCCCCGTTGCCCATCGTATTCTTCCCCCACACTCTGCCCATTTCAAGACTGTTCTCCTAAAACTCAATATTTATACGTTGTATCTCCTGAACTGTGAGTCCTATAACAATATAATGTTGCACATCGTATAGTGGAATATTAGCAAACTGCCTGCAAAATGTGTCCCGAATAAATATGCTTCAGTAGCTTAACGCCCGCTGCTTCGCGTGCGTAGGCTGGTTCGTCTGCACCCGTTGTTTGTCCCGCTTAATATAAATTTCCATAGATATAGCTTAAGTACCATCATAAGGAAGAGTTATGATACTGCTAGTAGTCGCGGCAGAATGGCCGTGCGTATTGAGGCGTCATGCTGCGGTGCGTGCTGTTGTTTGCCGTTGGGGGTTCGATTCAGCCATCGGGCATGGGTGTTTGTGTTGTCCTTAACGTAAGTTAGTCTAAGTTAAGCCTTAGGGACTGATGACGCCGTAATTAAGTCTCTTAAGATTTACAAACATTTTAACATTTGATTTTACTATTAGTAATCCTCCATGGCACCCCTTAATAGTTGAATTTCGAAAAATATCGCAACATGTGTCTTTAAAATTCCAAGCAAGTATGCACATATAATTTTTGTAATTGTGGGTTCAAAATTGGCTTAGTAGCAACGTATTTTCAAAAAAATGTGTCATCCCCTATTTCACCCCCTAAATGATAAATGTTCTGAAAATGCCGAAACACTTGACTTTTCAATTCTTTCCAAGAAAACATATAGAAAATTATGTGGTTGTAGCTTCAAAATGGCCTTAATAACAAAAGATTTTCGAAAAATATCCCCTCTACAATTTAATCCCCTTGATGGTTGAATTTCCAAATATAGCGAAGCACGTATTTTTTAAATTCTAACCAACAATACAAATACCAAATTTGGCAGATCTAGCTTCAAAATTGTCTTGACAACAATGTGTTTTCGGAAAGCATTTTTGATCCCCTATTGCACCCCATTAGTTGTTGAATTTCCAAACATACCGAATCTCGTGTCTTTTTAATCCTGATAAAGAGTACAAAGCCTAAGTTTCGTAGTTATAGCTTGAAATTTGAGTTAACAGCAACATATTTTTGAAAATTAATTTTGTGTGTCCCCTATTTTACCCCCTTATTGATTGAATATTAATAAAAAAAATGCCGAAACACGTGTCTTTTTAATTCGAACCCTGAATTAAAATCCGAAACTTTGTAGTTCTACCTTCAAAATTGCCTAAATAGCAACGTATTTTCAAAAAAGCGTTTTATCCTCTATTTCACCCTCTTACGGATGGAATATCGAAAAATCGCTTTTTAATGACGCCTACAGAGTAATCAACACCCTCTACAAATTTCAAGTTTCTATCTTCAGTGGTTTGGGCTGGGCGATGATAAGTCTATCAATCAGTCATTCAGGCAGTCAGTCGAGACCTATCGTTTTATATATAGAGATAGACGTAGTAAATTACAAACTCGTGCATGCCTTTCATTGTTGGAGACCTCATATCTCATGAAGTATGATTTGATGTCTAAGTTAAAATCAGTCGTATATGTGTATACTTTCTTAAAGTGTCTTTCGAATATAGTTAGTAGGGTAGAAGTAACAAATTGTAACGCAGTTCACGAGACAATGCAACGCTCTGCCACTACACCAACTTCCAGCGACTATAGTACCGTGCCCACCGCAGTCGTACTTGCCGATTCCGGGCTGTTAACATTGGCACATGCATGGGTCATCGCCTGCGGAAGCCCTTCGTTAGCATTGTTCGTTGCACTGTGTTATCACACTCATTTGTCCTCTGCCCACAACTAAAGTCTGATGTTACTTGCGCCACAGTTCGCCCCCTGTGCGGTTCTAGAAGTCTGGTGAGTCCACCACGATCGACGTCTGTAATGAGTGGACACCACACAACCCCTGGACGTTTGGATGTTGTGTCTCCTTGGCTTTGCCACGTATTGAAGACACTTACCACAGCAGTCTTCTAACACCTGACAAGTCGCGCAGGTTTCTAAATGCTCGTGGCGCCACTCGGACCATCACACTCGGCCCTCGGTCGATTTCAAGATAAATCGTGCGCCTCTTCCTTGGAACGAAACCTTTAGTTGCCTCCACTAGAAGACAAACTCTTCTTAGATTATCCCTCTCATGCATCGCGTCGTCATATGAGGAAACTTAAATTTTGTCTCATTTCTGTCATCTTTGACATCTGACGTGAGCATAAAAGCACACATTCCTCATATGAGGACTAATAATGGATGCTAGAATGTCTCCTTCCAACGGCCTGGCCGCAGTGGATACACAGTACAGTTGGCTACTGAGTTGATGTTTCGACTCAGTGAATCGAGTCAGCGAACTGTTCTACTGAGTCGAAACTTGAAGCGGCACTGTTTCGAAACAACGGATCTTGTGATTCATGTATCGGTCGCTAGGTACCATGAACATGCGTTTTGCTGTCAGTCTGCCTGAGCGAGTTCGACACAGCGCCGAGGCGTGGAACGGGTTTGAAGTTGTTCCCCTAACGCGCCACGCGAGATCTTGAATTATGCTACCGGTACCCATCAACTGAGGTTTGAAAACTGGGATAACACCAAGAAAAGTTGTCAAGTCCTTCGGTGTTTTGAGGTAGTTTCGCGTGAACTAAGCGTTGGTATGCATTGTTGCTACAGCTGTGCCAGGCGAACGGATGTTTTCGAAGCAAGCGCAAACAGTTTCAGTGAGACGAAACCACATTCTCAGTAAGATGTCAAAAATAACGTTTTTTTTTTTTTTTTTTTTAATTTGAATTTAAAGAAACTGTAACTGATTCTCTTTTATTTGACTGACTGAAGATGAATCTGGTTATTAGAATATCTATCTTGACATTGAAAAATTTTAGATCAGTTTTGTAGTTTCGTCGCGTAAATTGTGAAATGTGTTTCCTTGTGTTAATACTCGTAGTACCATCCGTTGATTGCATTAAATATGTCTTAGAAACAAATCTTAAATATTTTGTTTATATTGATTGGTTAGAAAAGTTATTCATTTCTGGATGCACTTAGGCATTTGAACCATGATCTTTCTTGTTTGGAATTTTGAAGGGTGGAAAAAGTTTCATGACTTTGGAATTTGAATATTACTATTTTGTGCTTCCTTTGTTACAATATTTCTTTGTATGAAAATACGAGTAGCTTAGGAAACGTTTACGCTTTAACACGATAGTAAATTCGTAGTAGCAAACAAATCCTTTGCCGTTCAATTAATTCTAGTGAATATTGTATTAAAACCATGTTGATATTCCATAGATGTTTCGTATTTGCTGTATCGCCCTAGTGCAGCTTTCTCGGCTCACGTGAATGAGCGGAGGTAGCGGGACGCAGGGCTGCGGCACGTCGAGTGTTTCGAGTGCCGAAGCAGTGAGTCGACTCACTAGACTCACATGATCCGTATGTTTCGAAACAGTGAAATGATCCGAACTGCCCATCACTAATACACAGGTTCCCGTTAGTTCACCGATGTTAAGCACTATCGGGCTTGGCTAGCACTTGGATGGGTAACCGTCCGGCACTGCCGAGTGCTGTTGGCAAGTGGGATGCACTCAGCCCTTGTGAGGCCAACTGAGGAGCTACTTGATCGAGAAGTAGCGGCTCCGGTCGCGAAAACTGATATAATGGCGGGAGGTGCGGGGCGCTGACCACGTCCCCCTCCATACCGCATCCTCGTGCCCTTCGGCGGAGGACGACACGGCGGCTGGTGAGTCCACAGTGGGCCTCTCTAAATGGTTTCAAATGTTTGTATAACTTATGGGTCTTAACTACGGGGTCATCAGACCCTAAACCTACGAACTACTTATCAACTAACTTAACCTAAGGACGGCACACATATCCATGCCCGAGGGGGTATTCGAACCCCCGACCGTAGTGGCCGTGCAGACCGTGGCTGGAGCGCCTCAGTCCCCTCGGCCACCGCGGCCGGCGTGTGAGCCTCTCTAGGTCTGTCGGAGTTTAGTTCAGAATGTGTCGTAGATGGTAGTGTTAGTCGTTGGGCTAACATAGAGATTATAAGAAAGAGTGGAGGTAGGTTTCCAGATGAAAGCCCATCGTAGTCTGCTTATCGAAAAAAGAAAGCGTGTCATTCGGTATAACCCCTTCGATGGTGTATAACACCGGCCAGCGAAGTCAGGTGATCCCAATGCCAACAGATGTCGTGATCGGGACAGACGACAGAAAAAACTTTGAAGATCTGCTAAAACGTTTGAGTTCAGCTACTTATGCTACTAAGGTAAATGCAAATTTTGGTGATACACATCTCAGTAAATTAGCTTACTATGCCTATGCCTATTTTTATTTCTCTGCTTTCGTATGGCATCATTTTCTGGGGTAATTCATCACTGAGTAAATAAGTATTCGTTGCACAAAAGCGTGTAATGAGAATAATTGCTGGAGCCCATCGAAGATCATCCTGCAGACACTTATTTGAAGAGCTTCGCAGTATATATACACAATTATGAAAGTTGTTATTACCAATCCCAACGAATTAAAAGCAATCGCAGTGTGCATAACCACAACACTGGGAGAAGGAATGATCTTCACTATTCAAGGTTAGCCGGCCGCGGTGGCCGGGGAGACTGAGGCGCTTCAGTCACGGTCTGCACGGCCACTACGGTCGGGGGTTCGAATCTCCCCTCGGGCATGGATATTTGTGCCGTCCTAGTTCGTAAGTAGTTCATAAGTAGTTTGTAAGTTTAGGGACTGATGACCCCGTAGTTAAGTCCCATAAGCTTTACTAACATTTGAACATTCAAGGTTAAATCTAGATTTGGCACAGAAAGGGGTGAATTATGTTGCCACAAAAGTCTTTGGTGACCTACCAAACAGCGTCAAAGGCCTGACAGATAGCCAACTAGCATTTAAGAATAAATTAAAACAATTTTTGAATGGCTACTCCTTCTACACTATAGATTGATTTTTATATATAAACTAGCTTAAACCCGCCACTCCTCTCGCGTGTTGGTTGATTATGATAGATAAGCTGTCTTTCAGTAGTGTGCTGTGAGGTTTTGGTTTTGAAGGATGAAATGAAATACAATACCTTCTTCAGAAACAATCATTTTTAATCAACATTATCAGGGAAGTAAGTAGTGTAGATCAAATCACACGTAAAAATGCACTCGTTTCGAAGAATCAAATCAAGAAATTCAACAACAATGATTGTAATAATATCACAGATCGACCACTTGATGTAATGCGCGAAACGTCAACTCGATTTTTTTTTAATAGAGATGTATTAAAAGAAATTTCTTTTTTACTGCTTTATTTATTTATTCTTATATTTCCTTATTCGTATGCTTATCCTTACAGAGAAAGAGCACTGAAGACAATGTAGCATGCATAGACCAAACATATGGTCTGTGGCATAACGTTTCGCTGTATGTAACCTCCTGGCTATAGAGTCGCAAACGTCATCGCTGGCCTTCAGTCCGAATTTTTTTTTGTAATTTGACGACTTTCAACCATCATACCTTCCACCCCCTTATAACTATCGGCATGGAACTGCTATGGTGTACAACAGGAGACTTCGGACAACAATTACTCACAGACAATTCGTTTGTGTTCTGCAGTTTTCGCTGCAGATCGAAATATTAACTGACAGACACGTAGAATTTTATATACACCGATAACTTTACATCCCAATATACTCCACCCTTTTATCATTATCAACCCTCAAACAACAATGAACCAATAAAACCATTTACAAAGAGTACATATAATTTCCAAAGAGTAATTATTGTTCCGCATTTCGCGTTATATTCTTCACTTTACTAAATACCTATCAGATCGCTATAAAACCGTTCCTAAAACCTTCCTCAGGTATAAATTAGTAACTGTACAAATATTTAAGTCTCTGCGTCTTGTCATTCGAAGGTCATAAGCGTACACCGAACAGACATTTACTTTAATATATATATATATATATATATATATATATATATATATATATATATATATATATATATATATATAAATAGCTACCCGATCGCCATAAAACCGTGTCTAAAGCCTTCCCCGGATAGACATTAGTAACTGTACAAATTTTTAGCTCTTTATATCTTATGTTTCAGACGTGATAACCGTTCACCGAACAGACATTCACATTTATAGATATAGATTAGTAAATCTGAAAAAAAATTTAAATAAATAAAATAAAAATAAGTTGTGTCATGCAATACTAAAAAAGTAATAATTTGTAAAGACACTTTTCTATAACCTGACACGTTCCACATCATTATGAAGTGTCGTATTCCTGATATGTGGAACAAGTACTATTCTAATCTACGAATGCCTCGGATGCCCTTAGGAGTCTGATGTATGGCATCAGACAGCGTGGCGGATGCTCGCAGGGCGCGCTCTTAGCGCAGAACGGCCATAAAACCAGTGCGTCGCGTGCCTGCGGGAGATCAAGGGGGCGCGAAGGCAGCGGCTAGCGGGCGAGGATATACGGCCGCGGTCGACGTCACGCCTGCCGCAATTTCCATACCGACACGGAATGCAGACACGGCACACACACACTCTGCGACACCCTCAATCGCCGGGGTTCCCTTCAGTTGCTATGAACAGTGTTTTAGTGTTTTATGTCCTTGCTTAACAGAAACATCGAAGTAAATCAATATCTACAGGATGAGTCAGGAAGAAGCGTTTAATTATGTTTGTAAATCTTGTGATATTCCTGGCCTATGGCCACTTCATATTTCTGGCCTCTGGACGTTTCTTTGCTAACATCGTAAGTGTCTTAAATGCGGAAGAAAGACAGAAGTGCAGCATATGTTGGAATGTGGGGTGAGGAGCAGTAGCATAGGGCACAGTAGGTGCTGGTTCCCGTGGGAAAGCCCGCCTATGTTACTGGTACTCTCCTCGCATTGGCTGCTGCATTTCACGTCACGTGATTTCTTATGAAATTAGTTTTGTTTATTATATACTAAATATTAATTATTCAGAGCTGAGAATTTGTAATAAATGTCTCTCAAGGACAGGCTAGGTTTTGACAGTTTAAAAAGTTAAATTGCCTTCTCTTATTGTAACGAGAGAAGAGCGATTTTGCAAAAGGCGCGCGACGGCCCTGTTTTGGCGCGAAATAGAGCGTCAGGTGCCCTCTCGCTACGCGCCGCAGTTTCAGTCTCGAGCTGACCGCTATACGCGGCGGACCGTGCCGGTCATGAGTAAAGATTTGTGTAATAGTGATAACAGTCGAGGCCTCAACATGAGCTATGGGCAGCATAGGCCGTATCATATTAACAATAGTTGCTAATTTTTTTATTATTTATTTAATAAATGGCATCCCTGACAATTAAAAATCTCGCGAATGGCTTCTTATGCTTCCATCATACAGAACTTATTTTAGCCTCACTTGTATGCTGTAGAAGAACCAACGACCTATGTGCTGTTTTCTGCGCTGGGGACACAACTATAGAAGACAACAGGTTAGTCAGAACTCTATGCTTTCCATAAAGACTTGGACAGCAACTACGGCACCTCGTGCGTACTGTAGGGCGGTACAAACGCACACTGCTACGCAACAGCATCCGCAAGGATGTGGAGGTTTTAGGGGACTTGTGGGAGGAAGCAGTACTAACTTCTCCGTCCGCAAATAAAACCCTAGGAAGCTTGTAATCTGTCGGACCAAACTGCGTAGTCAAAAGTCCGTAAATTACAAACTACTTAAACTAAGGTAAACTAACCTAAGGACAAACACGCACAGCCATGCCCTAGGGAGGACTCGAACCTCCGACGACGAGCCCCGCAGTGAGGCGCCTTAGACCGCGCGGGTACTCCACCGCGGCGAGCAAACGTACGTGCCCTCAGGGGTGATACTACTGATGATTCCTCCGTTACAATTAGTGACGTCAGGCTTTAATACTTGCTGATTAGTTCAGATGCGTATTCCGAAGATTTAGGCATTGTACTAGATAAGTTACATACATGCACTGTTCAAAACATTTAGGGGATAAGTTGAGATATTTGGGTTCTGAAGTATTGTAATCGGCAGAATGAACTAAAACAGTTCGACGTCTTTCTGTCGGTTCTACTGAGTGGGGACTTTTGTATCTCGTTGCCGCCGGTTGTCCTAGATGTCGGTGGCCGAGTAGAGAGGCCGACACATGGAAGTAGGATGCACGCGTGAGCGTGTACAGAGTCTGAGGTGACCAGCCAGTGGGTCAGCAGAAACTAGAAACACTAAGCTAGATTAGTACAAGAGGTGTATTTCGTAGAGGTAGTACAAAGCTTAACTTTGTTAACTGAAGACTAGTGGAATGCAGATACATAGTTTAACTAGGTAGAGGCCTGCCTACTGATGAGAGACTGTTCTCAAGTGACCGATGCAGTTCAGTGGTGGCCTCGAGCGGAGTTGCAGCAGAAGGCGCTTCAATGGCAGCGCGCGGCGAAAGTACGTGGCGCGCACTTCAGACTTGTACGACACCACAGGGACAACGTTGCAGCAACTGAGGAAGTGGTAATACCAGAAAATTACTGCACTGGGACATAGAGCTGATTTGTGTTTACTCTGTTAAACGAATTGCACTAGAAGTTGAGTTCAGCAGGTAGTGCAATCCAACAGCAACGGGACTTACTCGAAGCTATGGCATGGAGAGCCATAGGAAGGTTTGAAGTGGAACAGACGCAGAGGGAGGTGGCTGCAGCTATTGGAGTGCTCCACAGTGTAATTTCCAATATCTGGACGCGATTTCAGACAACAGGAACAGTTAAAAAGAGACAAGGTCAATGTCATCTACAGGTAACATCAGCAAGAAATGTCCGTTATCTCCGGTTAACAGCCTGTTGTCAAGGAGGCTGCAACACACCCTTCTGGCAGCACGAAGACGTGCAATATCAACAAAAACAGCCCAAATCGACAACAGGAACGTGGTCTCTACCCACGGATGTGTGTTCCATTAAGACCACGAAACCGTTAGCCCACAGAAAATGGGCAGAGGAACATCAGGATTGGAGTCGTAACGAATGGCACCGAGTTCTGTTCACAGATGAGACAAGATTTTGTGTTCAGCCGAACAATCGTTCCCTCATTTGCAGAGAAAATGAAACTCGGAACAATGATGCATATGTGCAGGAAACATTACCATATCATGGTGTTGGACGAACCGTGTAGGTATGAGTCAGTACTGGCGACGTACGGATTTCTATGTTTTTCAGAATGGCACTTTGACTCTTCAGAAGCATAAAGACGAGATTTGTCGACCTTTTTTTGTGCCATACGCTAAAATGCCCATGGGAAAGGGTTCCATCTGGTGTAAGATGGCAATCAGCCCTATAGACCTGCACAGGTTTGAAAGTTGAGGGAATTGAACGAATTGAGTGTAGAGCTTGTTCAACGCACTTAAACCCGATTGAAAACATCTGGGATCATATGGCAGATGCATTGCAGCTCGATCAGCACCTCCCGCAACGGTTGCAGTCATGGAAGAATAGCCAAATATCCTTCATCCCCTCAATGCCATGAAGGTGTGTAACTGCACTGTCTGTTAGAGGTGATCACACACCATATCACAGGGCAACAAGAATGAATGATGCCTCCGTGCAGGCATGCAGCCCATAGTGGCTAGCCTTTTCTCAAAATTTCTTTTTAAACATTGTGACGTTAGCTTTATAGCTGAGTAGTATACTTTATTATGTCACTTGTTTTATTTTATAACTTATGATGGAGGCAATCTTAGTAATTGCCGAAACCGGGTTAAACAATTTTTAATTTGTGACCGAGGGCTGCTTTTTTATCCACTGAAGTTGTTAACGGTCGCTGACAACAGCTGCTACGTTTAAAATTTTAATGTTTCATTTTTATAGTAGCCTCATGGACACTCGCTCTAAGTAAACTCCATGTAAACCTCAATGTTCAGATCAAAACTCTCCGATGGATACCAAAGTCTCCAGATATGAACATTATGCAGCATACCTGGAATGACTTGCAACGTTTCATTCACAAGAGGTGTCCACGCACTCCTACATAGGCGGATATATGACAGACCTGCAGGATTCATGGTGTAAATTCCCTTCAGCATTATTTCAGAGATTACCCGAGTCCATGCCACGTGGGGTTCCATTACTTCTGCCTTCTCGTTGGGCCCTACACGATATTAAGCTGGCGCACCAGTTTGTTCGGCTTTTCAATAACTTAAAAATACTTCGTACCTCTGCGTCTTAGCTCCCCCTACCAGTACCAACTGTCTTACAAGCTATGTAGAAAATAAGCGGCTGTGTTCAGAGTGACGCTGTGGCAGTTTTGCTGGGATTTGTCATGGATTGTGCCACACTGTGTTCAGAGATGAGTTATTGTTGTACAACGAATGTTCACAGTCGACCAGTTATGTGCCAACTGCTGTAATGTCACAGCGGTGCCGCTACTGGTGTAGCGCTAATAAGTAATAGTGACTACCAGAGCTGAGTTTACTGTAGGCGACAAACCTTAGTAGTAGACAGGTGCTGTCTAAGAATACCTTCAGCAGTCCTTTTTCCTTGTTTGATGACCAAGACAACGACTTACCTGTAACAAAAAGAAACACGAATAATGTTTTCAAGTGTTTATACGAAATGTTACAAAGACAGCAAAATTGCTACACTAAGGATGAATCTTACAGCAGTTTACTAAAATTGACGAATGTTGTATTATAGAATTTTACAACTACGCCTTTACTAGGTTGTGAGAGAAGGGAGTTAACGGATGTTATGACAAATATTTTGCGTTTTGTATTCCAGGCCGTGATCCATACTAAGCTATAAACCACACGACAGGAATTTATGATGCACTGTCCGTCTATAATCGAAAGAAACAATGAAGCGAACATTGAAATGTTTGGTCGAACTTGTCGAACTGAGTCTTGGCTCTTCGGGTAGTTCCCATAGCAACGATTGGGTATAGGTTTCAACGTCATAGCCGTATACCCAACCTCATTTAGAAGTTCTGGATCGTTGTCGCTTTCATTCAATTCCTAAGCGATATATATGTGACGTCGTTTCTGCTCTCGAAATTCTACAATTTTGAAAGAAGTTTTGATGTTTCAAGCTTCACTAATAATAATAATAAAAAAAACGAAAAGAACATCCGAAACAACTGCCCAGGTATGAGCCAAAGAATATGCCAACATTTTCATCAACCTGTCAGACGGAAATTCGGTAGTTTTGATGAACCATATACTTCATGCGATTTTTATCAGTAGCGTCGATATGTTAGTAAGTACGGAGCTGTTATCACCTTCATCTTCTCTATCTCTTTGGAAATTATGTGTAATTCGTTTAATTATTGTCTCATGCATAGCAGATATGCCAAAAGCCTCACCCAACACTTCCAATAAGGCTTTGTAGTTTATTAAAAGTCGTCCAGCAAAAGTTAATGGAAATTCTTTGGCCCACGTTTAGCGAAACTTAAAAAAATATATATATATATATAACTATTAATGTAGCTGATGGTGTAAACATAAATTAGGGTCAACAAGATTTAAAATATTGAAAATTGGATGTATACAACTCACGAATGTCTTTCAGCTCATATTCTGGTTATATCTCATAATGTACATCGATGTGTTCAGTCTTGCCTGAATTGCGGAAATGTCTGAAAATATTACCGCATATGTTGTCCCCTTTTCGTCATGCCTTGTGATAAATTAAGGGGAAAATCATGATGAAACACACAGTAGATGGTAAGACAACCCTCGGTCGCACAGTTAAAATGGTTTTTATCAGGTTTTCGGGTATTACTAAGAGTGCTTTTGTCAGTAATTACTAAAATTGCCTTTAATATAATTTACAGTTTCTATCCAAAGGGGATTTCTTAAAAAAATGTAAGTCCAAGATTGATGTACAGAAAGGAAGCAGTACTTAAATGTCATATGATAATATAATAAAATTCAAATGTTAAAGCAGCCTTTTATAATTGCTGGTACTAGATGACTTCACTGATGTAATTTTCACTTCCCCGCAATTCTACCATGGAAACGCCAGAATGATGCCTTCTTCACGCATTGGGTAACCATTAGTGGCTAGCAGGATATTTTATTTGATACCAAATGTGACTTCAGCTTTATCTTTTACTTGTTATTTTATCATATGACATGTAAATACTGGTTTTATTCTGTACATGAAACTACTACTTACATTTTACTTTAAGAAAAATTCTTATCTTTTGAAACAAAATGTAGTTTATGTTACAGGAAATTTTAGTAATTTCGAATGAAGGCACTCTTAGTAACTGCCAAAGCCAGTTAAATACATTTTATATCTGCGATCGAGGCTGTCTTACCACCATTTGAATTCATAAACGGTCGCTGAAAAAACGTAATAAGTAATTTGATAGCCCTTAGTTGCTAGAATTATATTTCATACCACATGTGACTTAAGCTTTATTAGATGAATTTTTAGATACAAAAAAAAAAGCAGTCAACAATCCGAAGATTGGTTTGAACACCACAGTGGTTCACTAGACATGGTCCTGTTTGGACGTGGTATGCCGTTGCCTTCCTCCGACCTTCGAACTGTCTTACCCAGACAGTTATAGGGAGACCCACAGTTTAACGTGGGTTCCGCACGACGGTGCTACTCGGTATTTTTCACATGAGCAATACCGCCAGAGGTTAAAGAAGTGGAAAGTGACAGAAAAATCCTAGGACCTGGCGGGGATCGAACCCGCGACCTTTAGATTTATAGTCTGACACTCTGACACTCTACCACTGTGCGACCGAGGCGCACCATAAATAAATCAGTAAATTTGCAAAAGAATTAATATATGTCCTGTAACATGCAATATTTTGTATAATGCAATATCTAGTACACATCTTTTATTAACCTGACACGTTGTACGTCATTACGAAGTGTCGTACTCAAGATCTATGGAAAAGTATCGGTCTAATCTAATCTAATAGCTTATTTGTTATTTTATTGTATGGCATGTAAATACTGTTTACAATCTGTACATGAAAGTAGTACTTACTTTTTTAATTCCTCTTTCGAAAAAAATTTCATTTTTGTCAACGGAAATATTAGTAATTTCTACTGAAGGCACTCTTAGTAGTTGCAGAAGCCAGGTAAGATACATTTTGTCACTGCGACACAGTGCTGTCTTACTATCATTTGAATTCATAAACGGTCGCTGAAAAATTCAGACATGTTTAAAACTTTAAATACAATAAGCGATGAAAACAGGCCGCAATTGTGCAGTAACTAGTAAAGGAGAGGTTAGGTGGAACTCTCCGCGTTTCGAAGCGGTCTACCTGGAAAACACAGCTTTGCTGTTGCGAAGTTGTTGTCAGCGAGAAAACATGGCGGCCCGCACGCCAGCCAGCCGTGAAATTGCGTCGCGCCGAGACAAACGCCGGCGACGCAGACGCGCTCGCGGCTAATTGGCCGCTGCGCCGGAGACGGCCGACGGTGGCCGACGGTAGCCGAGCGCCTCCGCCTGTGCCTCCGCCACGGCCGCTGATTGGAATCGCGGTGTTTGCCGGCAAATATTGAACCGCGCGCGCCCGGCGACAGCGCGGCCTCCTCTGCGGGCTGTTTGCCGCCCTCATCAGCCGACACGGACGCCGCCACAGCTGGCCACCGAGCCGCGCCACACGGCGCTGGAATACGCCGACCAGAGAGGCAGCCCTTCCCAGATAACGGTCACTGTTTTGTATCCCATCCTCGTCGCCACTTTTGTGTTCCAGCCTCGTCGCCGCTTGCGGCGTCGCGTTTCCGTCGTAGGTGTCGGTGGCCGAGTAGGAAGACCAACACAGGAATAAAGGATGCACGCTTGTGCAGGTAGGAGGTGACCAGCCAGTGGGGCAGCAGAAACTAGAAAAACTAAAGTAAATTAGAACGAAATATATATTTCTTAGAGACTTAGTAATACTTAACTTTCACATAGCTCAGTACTGCAGAATGCTGATACATAGTTGAGCTAGAGGCCTGCCTGGTGCCTGTCCGATAGCCAAGTCTTAACTGGTGCCTATCTGATTCCGAAGTGTTAGCTGATTCCTGTCTCAGTACCAAGTGAACGATGTCGTTCAGTGGTGGCCACGAGCGGGATCGCAGCAGAGGGCGCTCGTGGCTGACGTCGTAAGAACGCCGCGCCGTGCGTGCATGGCGGCGCGCGGAGAAAGTAGATGGCGCGCACTTTAGACTTGTGCGACACTACATTCTGTTTTAAGAGTTGAGTTTTTTGATGCTACCAACCTGTACCTTAACCCAGAGGCGCTTCGTCCTACGTCGCAACGGAACAGTGAACCTCACTTATTCATGGTGTGCCCACACCTTCCTGGAGCGCCGCGTTGTGGTGCGCGCGGCAGTCCACTGTCGGGGGTTCGAATCCCCCCTCGGGGATGGATGTCTGTGCCGTCTTTAGTATAAGGTAGTTCATAAGTAGTTTGTAAGTTTAGGGACTGATGATCCCGTTGTTAAGTCCCATAAGCTCTACAAACATTTGAACATTTGAACCTTCCTTGACCCGTCCTGATGCAGTTCAACCTCGACCCAGTGGCGAACTTAGGCTATCGGAGGCCCCAAGCGGCGGCGAGACAAAATGGTTGGTATCCAGTACACAAGCAAGGAAAGAGAATCAAGTGTGAAAATTAAGTAACACATGCAATAATTTCGCACGCATTCACTTGATAAGTGCATATTTAAACAAAAATCTGGATGAAAGTAACGACGATCCCGAAAAGGTATGTCAATAACAGACCAAATGTTTATTGTCAGAGAAGTAACTGCAAAAAATGTTAGAATACACGTAGTACTATAAAAAGAGTCACAGAGTAACTCATAGGATTTGGAGGCCCCATGACGAGAGGGCATGGGATTATCTAAAAAAAAAATAATAATAACAATAAAAAATAAAAATAAAAAAAATTAAAAAATCAACCTTTCGAGATTTGGAGGCCCCAGAACGAGAGATCAAAGGCGATAAAAATGATTTTGAGGTATTTGGAGGCTGTCCCCCTAGACGAGGCCCGGTGCGATGCCCTCCTCCACCCTCCCTCAGTCCGCCACTGCCTGGACCAGGTTTGATGTGGCAGATGGAATCGTTCTTCCTTCTCTGATGGATCGTGGACCAAGTGCTCGTCGTGCGGTGGAAGTTCACTCCATAGTTCTTACCAGTTGGAGATGACATCTACAGAAATTTTACTTTCTGTGTCACACCAGGGAGGTTTCTGTGATTTGACACGACATGCTGGGAAATGTTCTAAAGCATAAGATAAGGGAAAGTTTTCTGGGCCTGATGTTCTTGAGCAACTTCAACTTAGATTCTTTCCTCCTCAGATCTTGCGGAGCATTTTTACCCAGGACAAGTAACCACTGAATGGGCGTTGATCTTACAGTACCCGAGGCAGTTCTCTTGGCTTAATTAGGTTGGACGCCAATCTGTCTTGAGTGAGCGCTGTTTTCCTACAGTGGCGCGCAGCATTCCATAGCAGAATACACGACGGCGAGAGCAGCAGAGCGTAGGTATCGGCGTCCGCGCCGCAGCTGCAGCCAACAGTCCTTCGAATCAAGTTCACTGTTAAGCTTATGGGACGCAACTGCTGAGTCATCAGTCCCAAAATTTAGAAAATACTTATAAACCACCTTATACCAAGGACAACACAAACATCTATGCCCGAGGGAGGATTAGAACCCCCGACGGGAAACGGCCTCGCGCATCAGTGCATAGCGCTCAATGCGCTTGGCCACTCCACTGCAGCGTTTACTGTCGATCCCAGTTTCTTCGAAAGCTTTAAGTGCTGATCTTTAAATGTCCAGGATAGATTCAGGCTAATACCTAGGTATACGGGGCAGTAATTAAATGGCACAAAGATTCCGACAAAAGCCACAGGTAGCTTTCTTTCGGCTTCCTTATAATAGAGGTGGAATGCAGTAACCTCAGTTTTATTTGGGTTAGGTTGAAGTTTCTATTTATGGCAGTAATCACTCAGTCAGGTCACTTGTCAGTACCTCTTCGCAGTGCGTTAAGTTTTTACTCTGGATGACTGCCGCGGTGGAAAGACCGAGCGCTCTATGGCGCCTTGCATGCAATGCAATGCATGCGGTTGCTCCCCGTCGGAGGTTTGAGTCCTCCTTCGGGCATGGGTATGTGTATTGTCGATTGGTTACTTTGAGTAGTTTGTAAGTGTAGCGACTGATAACCTCAGAAGTTAAGTCCCATAGATTTACAAATATTTGAACTCTGGAAGAGTAATTTGAGAAGTGGTGTTTCCCTTATTTCTGTATGGCGATTAAGTTTTCACTCTTATTTTGAACACGTTAGAGCTCGATACGGCTGTGGAGCAGTTATTCGACAGCGGTTAAATCGTCTATTTCCTTGACACTGGACTGGCCGACGCGGTTCTGTGGAATCGTCATTCAGATCAGCTTATTTCACTCAACGTGACTTTTATTGGTTTGGGCCAATTAAAGCAAATCGTTTAAGCAGAGAAAGTAAGAAACAGACACCACATCGAGCAACGCTTTGAAGAAGCCCCTCTGACCAAGAGGTACAGCATGGTTGACCACTAAATATCTGTCCTTTATGGAGAGCGTTACAATCTGTATCTCCAAACAAAATACCATAACTGATACGTCGAATTTAACCAACAATGAAGTAGTCCGAAAATACTGAAAGTGTTTGATATATCATACGACCCCCTTACTATTAAAAAAAAACTTACTTGGATTGGAGGTGGTTTATTTCAAGTTGTAGCCCATATTCGGTACAGACCATAAGAGATAGCCTTCCTCACCCTTAACTTACTGGAACATTCAGGTTTCCCAATTCATTCAGAATTTTTTTAAATAAAAGGCTGTACTATGAGCTTTGACTCACCCTGTAATATTAGAACATTGTAAATTAAGAAATTTATTTCCATTGTATGGTTAGTATCCAATACACAAGCAAGTAAAGAGAATCAAATGTATGAATTAAGAGAGATATCACTATTAAGTAACGCATACAACATCTTCAAAAATGTACAAATGTTTGTAGAGCTTATGGGACTTAACTACGGGGTCATCAGTCCCTAAACTTACAAACTACTTATGATGTACCTAATACTAAGGACGGCACAAATATCCATGCCCGAGGGAGGGCCGTGACTGACGCGCCTCAGTCCCCTCGGCCACCGCGGCCGGCACCAACGTCTTCGCACGCATTCACTTGATAAGGATAAATGCATATTTAGACGAAAATCTCTTTATTCTCAGAGAAGTAACTGAAAAGATGTTAGAATTGAACATGGAGGTATAATGCCTATTTATAGGTTCAGAAAGAGACTATGACAGCATCAATGAAGAAAAGATATGGAGGATTTTGGAAAAATGATGAACATTTTTAAAACTATTCACGCTAAGCAAAATGTGTATCTATAAAAGCAACTGTAGAGTAGGAGTTAAAGTCAGGTAATTACAATGTGTATTGTGGAAACAGGTAACAAACAGGAAGACTACATCTCTCTTTCCCTGTTATCTTGGTACTGGAAAAAGCCTTGCAAAGATTATCATCAGTTGTAAGATGTGTAAATGTAGGTGCTGAAGTGAACTATGAGCCTTTCGCTGGTGACATTGTTGTTTTAGCGGAGGAGGAAAACGAAGTGAAAATTGGAAATAATAACAGCGGAGGTATAAAAATTTGGTCTGGGGTGCAATCAGGTTGAAACAGGATGCGTGATTGTAATAAGACACAATGAAGACAAAACAGAAGGATTACTGTCTGTAGATGCTATGAAATTCAAGAAGACTAGGTGATGCAAACATCTGGAAAGTATCTTCAATGCATACGATAATACGGAGAAAGATAAAATGAACCGGATAAAATCCGCAGAGAGATGTCTATCGTCAATGAACAAACCTTTAGCAGCAAAATACAAACAACATAAACGAAACTGTGCATGTACAAGACCATAGTGCTAATGGAATTAAAGTATGGGGCTGAGACATGGGAATTCAGATAGAAGATACAGAAGAAAATAATGAACAATAATAAAATGATGTTAAGGAATATTATTGGACTTGTATTAGCGAAGAGAATCTTTAGACGAAGAAAAAACATCAGAGAAATTTAATCACTGTCAAATCTACCACTTGCCAGAGCTATAGTAAAGAGCAGAAAGATAGAAGTGCTGGGATAAATATTCAGAAAAGATGTAAGGATAATAGTGCTGCAAGGGAAACTACAAGGGGTGAGACCTTTCGAAGGTCCAATACCGAGGAGGATGGATAAGGTCCAGAATGACTTGCAGCAGAGAGAGAGAGAGAGAGAGAGAGAGAGAGAGAGAGAGAGAGAGACCGTCATATGTATTCGTAAAAGAACATCAAATGCAAATGAATGATTGTAATTAAAATGACCGGAATGTATATAAGGAACAATGTAATTGTTGGTTACTTCAAAATAGTTAATTTCCGAAAGTTCTAGAATCATTGCTTCGAAATTTTGAAACTAAGTTCCGTTGTAACACCGGATATCTCGTTGAGACTTTGGTAAACCGTTTCGTAATTACAAAATTTATATAATTGCATACATGGCATAGAAGGTGAAGCGCCGGCCGCATGGCCGAGCGGTCTGCGGCGCGCCTGTCACGTTCTGCACGGCCACTACGATCGGGAGTTCGAGTCCCCTTCAGGCATGGAGATTTGTGCCGTCCTTAGTATTAGCTAGTTCATAAGTAGTTTGTAAGTTCAGGGACTGATGACCCCGTAGTTAAGTCCCATAAGCTCTACAAACATTTGATCATTTTGAAGGTGAAGCGAAATTGTCGCACTCAGGATCTGCAGTGCGATTCCTCACATGCCAGCAATAAAAAAAGTATATCTCACAAAATTTCCTGTTGCATGTATTACCGACAGTAAATGGAAGTCGAAGATAAGATGGGAGTGTGTTGCGCACGTCAATCATTTTCAGAATTACACAATTACACCAACAAACTTCTATGCGGTATAGAAGGCGACTTTAGGAACAAAATGAGCATAGAAATCAATCGCAGAAACGCCATTCGACTCTACGGAATGTCCAAGCTACAGGCACCGGCTCCTGCTGCTAGATATCTCATCTAGAAACTTCTACGCTCTGTAGCGTCGCTGCACGACGTTTCAGAGCACAGGTTCGTATGCTCATGTTCCTCAAGACAATCTCAACATGCCATAGAAGGTTTCTGCGTAATTCTGAAACACAATGACATATGGGACACACACACATCTCAGATTCGACGTCCATTTACTGCCCTAATTATTCTCAGGGCTAAATTGCTTGGCCGAGGGGACTGAGGCGCTCCAGTCACGGTCTGCACGGCCACTACGGTCGGGGGTTCGAATCCCCCCTCGAGCATGGATATTTGTGCCGTCCTAGTTCGTAAGTAGTTCATAAGTAGTTTGTAAGTTTAGGGACTGATGACCCTTAGTTAAGTCCCATAAACTATACAAACATTTGAACATTTGAACTAAATTGCTATGAAATTGTTTTATTACTGCCATTTGAGTAATTGCGTTGCGAAGCCCGAGTGAGCGCATTTCGCTTAACGATTGTCGAAGAAGTCTTTTACATTATGTGGTAGGTGTTGTCGCTTGTTATCCAGTTGGAATGTGACAGTAAGTTCCCAAATTGTGGGAAGGAACAGGCGTCAACACTTCTGAGATTACTTGCTGGCGTGTTACTTTATGGAAACGCGTGCTAAGGGGGAGCCCTAGCCATATGTGGAACAACTCTCAAAATTCGTACCTTCAGCTTGGTAATTAACTTATTTTTCTTGCCGAACTAACGCACACTGTTGGGCACCCAAATGCAACTGGAAGAAACCACCCAAATCAGCTGAGATTTTCTGCGCGCCTTTGCGACATCGACAGCTGCATCTGATCTACATTTCTGTATAGGCGCACACCACGGGAGGCAGAATCGCCTTCTGCAACGGTGTACACAGAGGGAGCTAACGGCCGTGTGGACGTACTGGAATTGTCATTTCGCGCGGTTGTTTGCATAAGCAGCTTCAGTGTGCCTCGTAGAAGACACGGAACATCTTTAAGGGGACCTGGGCGGGAAATTGATTGAAAAATTGCAAATTTCTCCAGTTCCAAAAATGTTTGAGTTATTTACTTTTAAATAGTTTTTAACTTATGGGACTTAACTACGGGGTCATCAGTCCCTAAGCTTACAAACTACTTACGAACTAACTAAGATTAAGGACGCCACAAATATCCATGCCCGAGGGGGGATTCGAACCCCCGACCGTAGTGGCCGTGTAGACCGTGACTAACTGCCGCGTGTGCTAACAAGTACCGGAAACAGTGTTTGTTTGATGGATAGTTCAAAATGTTCAAATGTTTGTTAAGCTTATGGGACTTAACTACGAGGGCATCAGTCCCTAAACTTACAAACTACTTATGAACTACTTACGAACTAGGACGGCACAAATATCCATGCTCGAGAGAGGATTCGAACCCACGACCGTAGTGGCCGTGCTGACCCTTACTGGAGCGCCTCAGTCACCTCGGCCACCGCGGCCGGTTCTGATGGACAGTACTCGAAATAGGTGTGACAAAGTGTCGATGTTCGTTCAGAATCGTCTGGTTGTAGAGGTTATGAAGGATGTCGCGAGAATTCTGCGAGCTAGTAATCCTTGAAGTTTATGAATCTGCAACTGTTTCTAAAAAAACAAAATATAAAATTTAAGATGTACGTATAATGAAG